>JAPYKT020000034.1:3377684-3660161 GCA_028749325.2 Caryopteris x clandonensis | reverse complement strand
AAAAAATTGTTGGAATTATCTAACACATTACTATAATTCAATTCAAATTCAATACGTATTGTTGTGTTATGCTACCTAATTATAATGATTATCTAAGATTGAAATTAATGTAAATTAATGAATATTAATAATCATGAGTTATTATTTGTAAATAATGATCCCTACGTCATAACCCAATCTCAAACTCATTATTTAAATTTCCATTTCTGATCGTATGCTCTTCCATACGAGCCTTCATACAAAACATAGATAGATTTAGGCATACATCTATACAAATAAAATCATTATGAATAAATTAGTGATTTACAAATAATAATAATATTGTTTAATAATTAAAAGGATATTATATATTGTTTAAAAAAAAAGCATATCCAAATTTAGAAATCTTTTTTAGCTTGACATTTCTCTTTATATATATATATATTGGTACATGTATTTTTTATATAATATATAATAAAAAACATACAGCTAAAGATATTATAGATTGCAATCAAAATATTCTTCATATATTAGATTCTTTTGTTTATAAAACAAAAACAAATAACAAAATTTTTATTTACTAGATTATTAAAGAGTGCATATATTGAGAAATATTCCAAATTAACATACACTAATAATTACCATAAAATAAAAATTACTCAATTAATTAATATATATCCAAAATTTATTAATGATGATAGTTTTTTATTTATTCAAGAGATGATAAATTATATAAACTATTTAACATACCATAATCAAAATGGAAAAAAACTCAATCAATTAATAAGTTTCATAAATCTTTATTACGTTTAATCTTTTTTATATATAGCCATATTACTAGCTCATAGATGAAGATGATATATTTTTTTGGAAATATATAACATTTCATATAATTAAAAAAAAGGATAAAGTAAATAAATTAATGTTTTAGTATGAATTACTTATCATATAATTTGGTTTGTTTAGATCTTTACAAAATCAATTAATAATTATCTAAAAAATATGTATGATTAGTACATATATATATATATATCCAGATTATCTATTGAGATTGTGTAAAGAATATCCAAAAGGTTATAGTAAAGTTTGAGTTTATTCAAGTTATACACATTTTTATGATAACATGCATAGCATTAAGTAGATGGTTGTTAAAATTATCAAATAAATTGGGTAAATCCAAGTCAAATTAAATGTATACAATTGTCTTTTATGATAGTCTAATTAAAATATCTTTGAAGATTTAACTTAATGAAACTTAATGATTATTAATAATCTTAAGTTTATGTGTAAATACCGTATGAAATATTCAAATTGTATAGAGATCAAATTGAAAAATAGGAAACTTATGGCTATAAGTTGGGTTCAGTCCCAGGCTGTATAACTTCGAAAGATGGTATAAGACTTAATAGAATAAAAATATATATTTAGGCACGCATTCATACAAATCAAATCCTTATAATTGAATGAAATACCATACAAGTCTTCATACAAAATAAATATTTATTTTGGCATACTTTCATACAAATAATTTCAAACTTCTTCATAACTCTTTCTCTCAAAATCCAGACAAATATTGTTTGTTTTAGTCAACTTATTGTCAAATAAATTGTTCATCAACAAGAGTATCTTTCCACACAGGTAAAAGATATCCACTTGCATATGCGTTGTATGTCTAGTCTTTCGGGCATTTCTACTTCATATAGTATGTTTCATTTTTAATTATACTTTTTCTATACTATCTTATGGTGAACCATTAGATTTCTTATTTGCTAATCTTTGTTGATGAAGATGATAAAATATATAAAATATTTGACATACAATTATAAAAATAGAAAAAAAATCAATCAATCAACACGTGCTTGTAAATATTTAAAAACTCACTAAATTAATAAGTCTACATCATTTTATTAATGTTTTAGTACAAATTATATATAATGATCTTGATTTATTTAGATATTTACTAAATCAATTAATAATAATCTAAAAATTATGTGTAATGAATATATATATATATATATATAAGATTATCTTATCACTAACAGTTGTTTAAGGAATACCCAAAATGTGATGTAAAGTTTGAGCTTATTAAGGTAATACAATTTTTTTATGACACGCCTAGCCCACGTAAAACATTGATGGAATTATCTAACAAATTACTCTAATTCAATTCAAAATCAATATGTATACATCTAACAAATTACTCTAAATCAATTCAAAATCAATATGTATACTTGTCTTATGCTTGCCTAATTAAAATGATCATCTAAGATTGAAATTAATGTAACTTAATGAATATTAATAATCATGAGGTTTTATTTGTAAATAATAATCCCTACATCATAACTCAATGTGAAGCTCTTTATTTCCACTTCCATGTTTTGATTGTATGGTCTTTCGTATGAGTCTTCTTAAAAAAATAAATATAGATATAGGCATACATCTATACAAATGAATTCATTATTGATGAATTAGTTATTTAATAATAATAATAATAATATTTTTTAATAATTAAAAGGATATTATATATTGTTTAAAAAAAGAAAAAACATATCCAAATTTAAAAATCTATTTGAACTTAACACTTCTCTTTATTATATATATATATATTATATAATCAAAAAACAAAAAAAACATATACAAATTTAAATAGCTATTTTCACTTATACTTATATATATATATATGATTAAATAGATTGCAATCAAAATATTCTTCATATACTAGATTATTTTGTTTATTGAACAAAAACAAATAACAAATTTCTTATATATTAGATTATTAAAGAGTGCATATATTGAGAAATATTCCAAATTAGCAGACCATAATAATCACCACAATATTTTACATACCATAATAAAAATAGAAAAAAATTCACTCAATTAATAAACCTTCGTAAATTAATTAATGTTTTTGTACAAATTATATATAATGATCTTGATTTATTTAGATCTTTACTAAATCAATTAATAATAATCTTGATATATATATATCAAGATTATCTTATCACTAACAATTTTTATCGAAATACCCAAAATGTGATGTAAAGTTTAAGCTTATTCACGTAACACATATTTATTTTTCTGACACGCCTAGACCAAGTAAAACATTGTTAGAATTATCTAACAAATTACTCTAATTCAATTCAAATTCAATATGCATAGTTTTCTTATGATGACCTAATTAAAATGATCATTTAAGATTGAAATTAATGTAACTTAATGAATATTAATATTTATAAGTTATTATTTGTAAATAATGATCTCTTTGTCATAATTTAGTCTCAAGCTCTTTATTTACACTTCCATATTTGATTGTATGGTCTTCCCTACGAGACTTCATAAAAAACAAATATAGATTTAGACATACATCTATACAAATCAAATCATTATGGATGAATTAGTTATTTACTAATAATAATAATATTGTTTAATATTTAAAAGGATATTATATATTGTTTAAAAAAAGAAAAAGCATATCCAAATTTTGAAATATATTCTTACTTGACACTTCTCTTTATATATATATATATATATATATATATATTGGTACATGTATTTTTATATATTATATAATAAAAAACAAAAAAACATATACAAATTTCAAAAGCTATTTTAACTGATACTTATATATATATAAGATTAAATAGATTGCAATCAAAATATTCTTCATATATTAGATTATTTTGTTTATTGTACAAAAATAAATAAATTTTTTTTATATATTAGATTGTTAAAGAGTGCATACATTGAGAAACATTCCAAATTAACATACAATAATAATCACCACATAATAAAAATTTCGCAATTAATTAATATATATCCAAAATTTATTAATGATGATATTTTATATATAGGCAAGAGACGATAAATTATATAAAATATTTGATAAATCATATTAAAAATAGAAAAAAACTCAATCAATTAATAAGCTTCGTAAATCTTTATTATGTTTAAACTTCTTTATATATAGTCGTATTACTAGCTCATAGATGAAGATGATATATGTTCTAAAATATACAACAATCCATATAATTAAAAAAAAGATAAAGTAAATAAATTAATTTTTTAGTATGAATTACTTATTATAATCTTGATTTATTTAGATCTTTACTAAATCAATTAATAATTATCTAAAAATTATGTATGATGAATATATATATATATATATATATCAACATTATCTGTTTAGATTGTTTAAAGAATATCCATAATGTGATTGCAAATATGAGTTTATTCAAGTTATACACATTTTCTTGATAACATGCATAGCATTAAGTAGATGGTTGTTGAAATTATCTAATAAATTAGGTATTCTTTATCAGTCTAATATATAAAAAATTTGTTATTTATTTTTGTTCAATAAACAAAATAATCTAATATATGAATAATATTTTGATTGCAATCTATTTATTGAATTTGAATTAAATTAGAGTAATTTTTTAGATAATTCCAACAATTTTTTAGATAATTCCAACAATATATAAAAAAATCATCATTTATAAATTTTTTATATATACCAATTAATTGAGTAATTTTTATTTTGTGGTGATTATTATTGTATGTTAATTTGGAACATTTCTCAATATATGCACTCTTTAATGATCTGATATATATATATGTATATATATATATATATAAAGAGAAGTGTCAAGTTAAAATAGATTTCTAAATTTGGATATGTTTTTTTCTTTTTTTTTTAAATAATATATAATATCCTTTTAATTATTAAACAATATTATTATTAATAAATAACTAATTCATCCATAATGATTTGATTAGTATAGATGTATTCCTAAATTTATATTTCTTTTGTATGAAGACTCAAATAGAAGACCATAAGATCAGAACATGGAAGTGTAAATAAAGATCAAGAGATTGAGTTATGACGTAGGGATCATTATTTACAAACAATAACTCATGATTATTAATATTCATTATGTTACATTAATTTCAATCAGAAATGATTATTTTAATTAGGCCAGCATAAGACAAGTATACATATTGAATTTGAATTGAATTAGAGTAATTTGTTAGATAATTCCAACAATGTTTACTTGGGCAGGGTATGTCATAAAAAAATATGTATTACGTGAATAAGCTCAAACTTTACATCACATTTTGGGTATTCCTTAAACAATTGTTAGTGGTAAGATAATCTTAATATATATATATATATATTCATTATACATAATTTTAGATTATTATTAATTGATTTAGTAAAGATCTTAATAAATCAAGATCATTATATATAATTTGTACTAAAACATTATCTAATTTACGAAGGCTTATTAATAGAGTAAGTTTTTAAGAATGGTTCACCATAAGATAGCAACGAAAAAGTCTATTGAAAAATGAAAAATACTGGATGAAGTAGGAATGCCCGAAAGACTAGACATACAACGCATATGCAAGTGGAAATCTTTGAGCTGTGCGGAAAGATACTTTTGTAGATGAACTATTTAGTTGACTAGAAGTTGATTGAAACAAACAAAATTTGTCTGTATTTTAGGAGAAGATATTATGAAGAATTTTGAAATTATTGGTATTTTAAAATTATTAAAAAATAACTAAAATCAAAATATGATAAGAACATGATATGGATTTCCAACGATCAAAATATAATATGAAAACACTAATAATTTTAAAAGCGAAAACATATGTAAATTCATCATTGATTTGACTTGTATGAAAGTATGTCTAAATATGTATTTGTTTTGTATGAAGACTCGTATGGTTTTTATACGATAAGAATGATTGATTTGTATGAACCTTTGGTTAAATATATATATTTTTAAATTCATAATTGGTTTGATTTGTATGAAAGTATGCCTAAATAAATATTTGTTTTATATGAAGACTTGTACGGTCTTTCATACGATTAGAATGATTTGATTTGTATGAATGTGTGATAAAATATATATTTGTTTTGTATGAAGTCTCATACCGTCTTTGTTAGTTATAGAGCCTGGGAGTGAACCCAACTTATAGTAATAAGTTTCCTATTTTTCAATTTGATCTTTAAACAATTTGAAAATTCTATAGGGTATTTACACATCATTGTTATTAATAATCATTAAGTTTCATTAAGTTAAATCTTAAGATATATTTTAATTAGACTATCATAAAAAATAGCTGTACACATTTAATTTGACTTGGTTTTATCCAATTTATTCAATAATTTCAACAACCATCTACTTAATACTATGTACGTTATCAGAAAAATGTGCATATCGTGAATAAACTCAAACTTTACGATCACCTTTTGGATATTCTTTAAACAATGTGAACAGATAATCTTGATATATATATATATATTCATCATACATAATTTTTAGATAATTATTAATTGATTTACTAAAGGTCTAAATAAATCAAGATTATGATATGTAATTCATACAAAAACATTAATTTATTTACTTTATCCATTTTTTTAATTAGATGAAATGTTATATATTTCACAAAATATATCATATTCATCTAAAAGCTTGTAATATGGCTATATATAAAGAAGATTAAACATATAAAGATTTACGAACGTTATTAATTGATTGATTTTTTTCTATTTTTATTATGCTACAGGAAATATTTAATGTAATTTTTCGTCTCTTGAATATGTAAAACAAAAAAAATTATCATGAAGTAATTTTGGATATATATTAATTAATTGAGTAATTTTTATTTTGTGGTGATAATTATTGTATGTTAATTTGGAATATTTCTCAATATATGCACTCTTTTATAGTCTAATATATAAAAATTTTGTTATTTGTTTTTGTTCAATAAACAAAATAATTTAATATATGAAGAATATTTTGATTACAATCTATTTAATCTTATATATATATATACAAGTATTTGTTAAAATAGCTTTTTAAGTTTATATATGTTTTTTTTTTGTTTTTTTCTTATATATTATATATAAAAAAGACATGTACAATATATATATTTATATATAAAGAGAAGTGTCAAGTTAAAATATATTTTTAAATTTGGATATACTTTTTTTAAACAATATATAATATCCTTTTAATTAATAAATAATATTATTTGAATAGATGTATACCTAAATCAATATTTGTTTTGTATGAAGACTCGTATGGAAGACCATACGATCAGAACGTGGAAGTGTAAATAAAGATCTTTAGATTAAGTTATGACGTAGGGATCATTATTTACAGATAAAAACTCATGATTTTTAATATTCATTAAGTTACATTAATTTCAATATTAGATGATCATTTTAATAAGGCCAGCATAAGACAACTATACATATGAAATTTGAATTGAATTAAAGTATTTTTTAGATAATTCAAACAATGTTTTACTTGGGCTAGGGGCGTCTTAGAAAAAATATGTATTACGTGAATAAGCTCAAACTGTACATCACATTTTGGGTATTCCTCAAACAATTATTAGTGATAAGATAATTTTAATATATATTCATTATACAAAATTTTTAGATTATTATTAATTTATTTAGGAAAGATCTAAATAAATCAAGATCATTATATATAATTTGTACTAAAACATTATTTAATTTACGAAGGCTTATTAATTGAGTGAGTTTTTAAATATTTACAAACACTTATTAATTGATTGATGTTTTCTATTTTTATAATGGTATGTCAAATATTTTATATATTTTATTATCTTTGTCAACAAAGGTTAGCAAATAACAAATCTAATGGTTCACCATAAAATAGCAACGAAAAAAGTCTATTGAAAAATGAAACATACTATATGAAGTAGAAATGCCTAAAAGTCTAGACATACAATGCATATGCATGTGTAGATCTTTGAGCTATGTGGAAAGATACTCTTGTTGATGAACTATTTATTTGACTAGAAGTTGACTGAAGAAAATAAAATTGGTCTGTATTTTGGGAGAAGAAATTATGAAGAATGTTGAAATTAACTAAAATCAAAATATAATAAGAACATGATATGGATTTTTATACGATCAAAATATAATATGGAAAAACTAATAATTTTAACAGCAATAGCATATGTAAATTCATAATTAATTTGACTTGTATGAAAGTATGTCTAAATATGTATTTGTTTTGTATGAAGACTCGTATGGTTTTTATACGATAAGAATGATTGATTTGTATGAACCTTTAGTTAAATATATGTATTTTTAAATTCATAATTGATTTGATTTGTATGAAAGTATGCCTAAATAAATATTTGTTTTATATGAAGACTTGTACGGTCTTTCATACAATTAGAATGATTTGATTTGTATGAATGGGTGATAAAATATATATTTGTTTTGTATGAAGTCTCATACCGTCTTTGTTAGTTATAGAGCCTGGGAGTGAACCCAACTTATAGTAATAAGTTTCCTATTTTTCAATTTGATCTTTAAACAATTTGAAAATTCTATAGGGTATTTACACATCATTGTTATTAATAATCATTAAGTTTCATTAAGTTAAATCTTAAGATAAATTTTAATTAGACTATCATAAAAAACTGTTGTACACATTTAATTTGACTTGGTTTTATCCAATTTATTCAATAATTTCAACAACCATCCACTTAATACTATGTACGTTATCAGAAAAATGTGCATATCGTGAATAAACTCAAACTTTACTATCACCTTTTGGATATTCTTTAAACAATATGAACAGATAATCTTGATATATATATATTCATCATACATAATTTTTAGATAATTAATAATTGATTTACTAAAGGTCTAAATAAATCAAGATTATGATATGTAATTCATACTAAAACATTAATTTATTTACTTTATCCATTTTTTTAATTAGATGAAATGTTATATATTTCGCAAAATATATCATATTCATCTAAAAGCTTGTAATATGGCTATATATAAAGAAGATTAAACATATAAAGAATTACGAACGTTATTAATTGATTGATTTTTTTCTATTTTTATTATGCTACAGGAAATATTTAATGTAATTTTTCGTCTCTTGAATATGTAAAAAAAAAATCATAATGAAGTAATTTTGGATATATATTAATTAATTGAGTAATTTTTATTTTGTGGTGATAATTATTGTATGTTAATTTGGAATATTTCTCAATATATGCACTCTTTTATAGTCTAATATATAAAAAATTTGTTATTTGTTTTTGTTCAATAAACAAAATAATGTAATATATGAAGAATATTTTGATTACAATCTATTTAATCTTATATATATATACAAGTATTTGTTAAAATATCTTTTTAAGTTTATATATGTTTTTTTAGTTTTTTTATTATATAATATATAAAAAAGACATGTACAATATATATATTTATATATAAAGAGAGGTGTCAAGTTAAAATATATTTTTAAATTTGGGTATACTTTTTTTAAACAATATATAATATCCTTTTAATTATTAAATAATATTATTTGTATAGATGTATACCTAAATCAATATTTGTTTTGTACGAAGACTCGTATGGAAGACCATACGATCAGAACGTGGAAGTGTAAATAAAGATCTTTAGATTAAGTTATGACGTAGGGATCATTATTTACAGATAAAAACTCATGATTTTTAATATTCATTAAGTTACATTAATTTCAATATTAGATGATCATTTTAATAAGGCCAGCATAAGACAACTATACATATGAAATTTGAATTGAATTAAAGTATT
Source organism: Caryopteris x clandonensis (assembly GCA_028749325.2). NCBI lineage: Eukaryota > Viridiplantae > Streptophyta > Magnoliopsida > Lamiales > Lamiaceae > Caryopteris > Caryopteris x clandonensis. The sequence goes on along the minus strand of JAPYKT020000034.1, from coordinate 3,650,551 downwards.
TTTTAGAATATTCAAACAATGTTTTACTTGGGCTAGGGGTGTCTTAGAAAAAATATGTATTACGTAATAAGCTCAAACTGTACATCACATTTTGGGTATTCCTTAAACAATTATTAGTGATAAGATAATCTTAATATATATTCATTATACAAAATTTTTAGATTATTATTAATTTATTTAGGAAAGATCTAAATAAATCAAGATCATTATAAATAATTTGTACTAAAACATTATTTAATTTACGTAGGCTTATTAATTGAGTGAGTTTTTAAATATTTACAAACACTTATTAATTGATTGATTTTTTCTATTTTTATAATGGTATGTCAAATATTTTATATATTTTATCATCTTTGTCAACAAAGGTTAGGAAATAACAAATCTAATGGTTCACCATAAAATAGCAACGAAAAAAGTCTATTGAAAAATGAAACATACTATATGAAGTAGAAATGCCTAAAAGTCTAGACATACAATGCATATGCATGTGTAGATCTTTGAGCTATGTGGAAAGATACTCTTATTGATGAACTATTTATTTGACTAGAAGTTGACTGAAGAAAATAAAATTGGTCTATATTTTGGGAGAAGAAATTATGAAGAATGTTGAAATTAACTAAAATCAAAATATAATAAGAACATGATATGGATTTTTATACGATCAAAATATAATATGGAAAAACTAATAATTTTAACAGCAAAAGCATATGTAAATTCATAATTAATTTGACTTGTATGATAGCAAGTCTAAATATGTATTTGTTTTGTATGAAGACTCGTATGGTTTTTTGTAAGATAAGAATGATTGATTTGTATGAAGATTTGGTTAGACAATTAATTAATTTATGAAGGCTTAATAATTGAGAGAATTTTTAAATCTTTACAAACATTTATTAAATGATTTATTTTTTTCTTTTTTTATAAGGGTATGTCAAATATTTTATATATTTTATCATCTTCGTCAACAAAGGTTAGCAAATAGAAAATGTAATGGTTCACCATAAGATAACAACTAAAAAGTCTGTTGAATAATGTAACATACTATATGAAGAAGAAATGTCCCAAAAAACAAGACATACAATGCATATGCAAGCGCAGATCTTTGAGTTGGGTGGAAATATACTCTTGTTGATGAACTATTTATTTGACTAGAAGTTGACTGAAGCAAACAAAATTTGTCCGTATTTTGGGAGAAGAAATTATGAAGAATTTTGAAATTATTTATATTTTAAAATTAATAAAAAATAACTAAAATCAAAATATGATAAGAACATGATATTGATTTCCATACGATCAAAATAATATATGGAAAATCAAATAATTTTAAAAGCAAAAGCATATGCAAATTCATAATTGATTTGACTAGTATGAAAGTATGTCTAAATGTATTTTTTTGTATGAATACTTGTATGGTTTTTTATACGATAAGAATGAATGATTTGTACGAAGCTTTGGTTAAACACATATTTTTTGTAAATTCATAATTGATTTGATTGGTATGAAAATATGCCGAAATAAATATTTGTTTTATATGAAGACTTGGATGGTCTTTCATAAGATTAGAATGATTTGATTTGTATGAATATGTGTATAAATATATATTTGTTTTGTATGAAGTCTTGTACTGTCTTTCGAAGTTATAGAGCTTGAGACTGAACCCAACTTATAGTAATAAGTTTCCTATTTTTCAATTTGATCTCTAAACAATTTAAAATTTCATACGGTATTTACACATAAAATCATGATTATTAATAATCATTAAGTTTCATTAAGTTAAATCTTAAGAGATATTTTAATTAGACTATCATAAAAGATAACTGTACACATTTAATTGGACTTGATTTTACCCAATTTATTTGATAATTTCAACAACCATCTACTTAATGATATGCATGTTAACAGAAAATTATGTATAACTTGAATAAACTCAAACTTTACAATCACCTTTTGGATATTCTTTAAACAATCTGAACAGATAATCTTGACATATATATATATATATTCATCATACAATTTTTAGATAATTATTATTTGATTTAGTAAAGATCTAAATAAATCAAGATTATGATATGTAATTCATACTAAAACATTAATTTATTTACTTATGGAATGTTATATATTTCTCAAAATATATTATCTTCATCTATGAGCAAGTAATACGCCTATATATAAAGAAGATTAAACATAATAAAGATTTACGAAGCTTATAAATTGATTGAGTTTTTTTCTAATTTTATTATGGTATGTGACATATTTTATATAATTTATCATCTGTTCAATATATAAAAAATATCATCATCCATAAATTTTGGATATATATTAATAACTGAGTAATTTTTATTTTGTGGTGATTATTATTGTATTTTAATTTGGAATATTTCTCATATATGCAATTTTTAATAATCTAATATATAAAAGTTTTGTTATTTGTTGTTGTTCAATAAACAAAATAATCTAATATATGAAGAATATTTTGATTGCAATTTGTATAAGCTTTTATATATATATATATAGAAAAATACATGTACCAATATATATATTTATATATATATATAAAGAGAAGTGTCAAGTTAAAATAGATTTTTAAATTTGGATATGTTTTTTCTTTTTTTAAAACAATATATAATATCATTTTAATTATTAAACAATATTATTATTATTATTAGTAAATAACTAATTCATCCCTAATGATTTGATTAGTATAGATGTATGCCAAAATCTATATTTGTTCTGTATGAAGAGTCGTATAGAAGACCATACGGTCAGAACATGGAAGTGTAAATAAAGATCTAGAGATTGAGTTATGATGTGGGGATCATTATTTACAAACAATAACTCATGATTATTAATATTCATTAAGTTACATTAATTTCAATCATAGATGATCATTTTAATTAGGCCAGCATAAGACAACTATACATATTGAATTTGAATTGAATTAGAGTAATTTGTTAGAAAATTCCAATAATGTTTTACTTGGACAGGGCGTGTCATAAAAAAATATGTAATACGTGAATAAGCTCAAACTCTACATCACATTTTGGGTATTACTTAAACAATTGTTAGTGATAAAATAATCTTGATATATATATATATATCATTATACATTATTTTTAGATTATTATTAATTGATTTAGTAAAGATCTAAATAAATCAAGATCATAATACATAATTTGTACTAAAACATTAATTAATTTACGAAGGCTTATTAATTGAGTGAGTTTTTAAATTTACAAGCATTTATAAATAGATTGAATTTTTTTTTTTCTATTTTCATATTGGTATGTCAAATATGTTATATATTTTATCATATTCGTCAACAAAGGTTAGCGAATAGAAATGAAACATACTATATGAAATAGAAATGCCCAGAAGACTAGACATATAGCTCATATACAAGTGGAGATCTCTGAGCTGTGTGGAAACATACTCTTATTAATGAACTATTTATTTGACTAGAAATTGACTGAAGAAAAAAAAAATTTGTCTGTATTTTGGGAGAAGAAATTATGAAGAATTTTGAAATTATTTGTATTTTAAAATTATTAAAAAATAAATAAAATCAAAAAATGATAAGAACATGATATGGATTTTCATACGATCAAAATATAATATGGAAAAACTAATAATTTTAAAAGCGAAAGCATATGTAAATTTATAGTTGATTTGATTTGTATGAAAGTATGTCTAAATATGTATTTGTTTTGTGTGAAGACTCATATGGTTTTTTATTTGTTTTTATATGAAGACTTGGATGGTCTTTCATATGATTAGAATGATTTTATTTGTATGAATGCGTGTCTAAATATATATTTGTTTTGTATGAAGTCTCATACCATCTTTCGAAGTTATAGAGCATTGAACTGAACCCAACTTATAGTAATAAGTTTCCTATTTTTCAATTTGATCTCTAAACAAATTGAAAATTCCATAAATTATTTACACATAAATTCATGATTAGCAATAATCATTAAGTTTCGTTAAGTTAAATCTTAAGAGATATTTTAATTTGAATATCATAAAAAACAACTGTATACATGTAATTTGACTTGGTTTTACCAAATTTATTTGATAATTTCAACAACCATCTACTTAATGCTATGCATGTTATCAGAAAAATGTGTACATATATATATATATATATATATATTCATCATACATAATTTGTAGATAATTATTAATTAATTTAGTAAATATCTAAATGTATACATATATATATAAATAAAGAGAAGTGTCAATTTAAAATAGATTTCTAAATTTGGATATACTTTTCATTTTTTTAAACAATATATAATATCCTTTTAATTATCAAACAATATTATTATTAGTAAATAACTAATTTATCCATAATGATTTGATTTGTACAGATGTATGTCAAAATCTATATTTGTTTTTTATGAAGACTCGTATGGAAGACCATACGATCAGAATATGGAATTGTAAAGAAAGAGCTTCAGATTAAGTTATAAAGTAGGAATCATTATTTACAAACAAAAACTCATGATTATTAATATTCATTAAGTTACTTTAATTTCAATCTTAGATGATCTTTTTAATTAGTCCAGCATAAGACTACTATACATATTGAATTTGAATTGAATTAGATTAAATTGTCAGATAAATCCAACAATGTTTTACTTAAGCTAGACGTGTCATAAAAAATATATATTATGTGAGTAAGCTCAAACTTTACAGCACATTTTAGGTAATCATTAAACAAGTGATAAGATAATCTTGATATATATATATATATATCATTATACATAATTTTTAGAATATCATTAATTGATTTAGTAAAGATCTAAATAAATCAAGATCATTATATAATTTTTGTACTTTAACATTAATTAATTTATGAAGGCTTATTAATTGAGTGAGTTTTATAATATTTACAAACACTTATTAATTGATTGAATTTTTTTCTATTTTTATAATGGTATATCAAATATTTTATATATTTTATTATCTTCGTCAACAAAGGTTAGCAAATAACAAATCTAATGGTTTATCAAAAGATAGCAAGAAATAAGTCTATTGAAAAATGAAACATCCTATATAAAGTAGAAATACCCGAAAGACTAAACATACAACGCATATGCAAGTGGGGATCTTTGAGCAGTGTGGAAAGATACTCTTATAGATGAACTATTTATTTCACTAGAAGTTGACTGAAGCAAACAAAATTTGTCTGTATTTTGGGAGAAGAAATTATGAAGAATTTTGAAATTATTTGTATTTTAAAATTATTAAAAAATAGCTAAAATAAAAATATGATAAGAATATGACATGAATTTCCATACGAACAAAATATAATATGCAAAAACTAATCATTTTGAAAGCGATAACATATGGAAATTCATAATTGATTTGACTTGTATAAAACTATGTCTAAATATGTATTTATTTTATATGAAGACTCGTATGGTTTTTTATACGATAAGAATGATTGATTTGTATGAAGCTTTGGTTAAATATATAATTTTTGTAAATTCATAATTGATTTTATTTGTATGAAAGTATGCCTAAATAAATATTTGTTTTATATGAAGACATGTATGGTCTTTCATATGATTAGAATGATTTGATTTGTATGAATGTATGTCTAAATATATATTTGTTTTGTATGAAGTCTCATACTATCTTTCCAAATTATAAAGTCTGGGACTGAACCCAAATTATAGTAATAAGTTTCCTATTTTTTAGTTTGATCTCTAAAAAATTTAAAATCAAATACGGTATTTACACATAAAATCATGATTATTAATAATTATTTAGTTTCATTAAGTTAAATCTTAATTATTATTTTAATTAGATTATCATAAAAGACAACTGTACACATTTAATTTGACTTGGTTTTATCCAATTTATTTGATTATTTCAAAAACTTTGTACTTAATGCTATGCATGTTATCAGAAAAATGAGAATAACTTGAATAAACTAAAATTTTACAATCACCTTTTGGATATTCTTTAAACAATCTGAACATATAATCTTGATATAAATATATATATATATTCATCATACATAATTTTTAGATAATTATTAATTTATTTAGTAAAGATCTAAATAAAATCAAGATTATGATATGTAATTCATACTAAAACATTAATTTATTTACTTGATTTTTTTTTAATTATATGGAATCTTTATATTTCACAAAATATATCATCTTCATTTATGAGCTAGTAATACGGCTATATATAAAGAAGATTAAACATAATAAAGATTTACTAAGCTTATTAATTGATTGAGCTTTTTTCTATTTTTATTATGGTATTTCAAATATTTTATATAGTTTATCGTCTTTTGAATATAAAAAAAATATCATCATTCATAAATTTTGGTTATATATTAATTAAAATTAACATCCCAAAATCACTTTCAGAATATTATAACTACTTCGCCTTCTAAACCGGCAATTAATTTTTTTTTCACATCTAATCACAAGGAAAATTCCGAGTGATTGTTAGAAAGCCAAAGACAGAAATATATGTACTTGTTCACCAAAGCACTGGAAAATCACTAATAAAGCAATTCAAAAGCAAAACAAAATTCTTTTAAGTTTATGGAATGAACGAGAAATTTAAACTTTTAAATGTGGCAACAGCACAATCCACATGCCGGCTTCACAGAGTAGCTCACTCCTCCTTGACTTCCTTACCTGAAATGGTGAGAGAGTGAGTGTTCGATAACACTCCGTGGGCTAACTCTTTTACACAAAAGAGCACATATACATGAGAGCATAATAATTTACGTCGCATAGAGTGACCTTGTATTAAATATATGTGCCACTTGTACGGTAGTTAGGAAATTAGTTAGACGGTTATACCACTTGCGTGATAGTTACAACTTGTTTCATAAGTTAGGAAATTAGTTAGGAATGTGTTAGATGGTTATGCTACTTGCATGATAGTTACAACTTGTTTCATTAGTTAGTTTTGTGCCTCCAAATCTCTTGTATAAATACGTGACAACTGTTATAGTTGAACTTTGATGAATTCAACATATTTTCATTTTATAATTGGTTTTTATATGGTATCTTGAGCCAGTATCATTCTCTCCTGCATATCTCATGGGACAAATTGTTCTTCCTACGTTTAATATGTTAACAGTTCGGCTAGACCGTACTAATTTTGTGTATTGGAGGTCTCAAGTTCTATCCATTGTGCGTGCTCGTGTTTACGAGGATTTTCTTTTTTGTAACTCATAGAGTGTTTCATCTCAGTTTAGCTCTGCAAATGATTGCGATGATGTTGTTGTTCCTAATCTTGAATATGTTATCTAAATTAGAAAGGATCAGTCGTTATTGAGCTGGCTTTTGAATTCAATAAGTGAAGCAATGATTGGTCATGTTACTAGATGCATTTATTCTTTTGAAGTTTGGGAGATCTTTGAGAGTTTTTTTTGGTCTCAGTCTAAAGACAAAGTTATGAATCTTTGGTTTCAACTACAGACATTGAAGAAAGGTGATCTATTTATAGAGGAATATGTCCTTAAGATGCAAGGAATAGCTGACGATATTCAAGCAGTTGGTCAAGTTATGACAGATTCTGATTTAGTTTTGTACATCCTTAGTAGTTTAGGATCCGAATATGAAAGTATTGTGGTCAATCTCACTACTAGAGGAGATCAAGTTTTCTTATCCGAGTTACAGTTTATTCCACAAACACATGAAATACGGTTAGCTCAAACGTATACCAATTCTACAGTTCCTAGTCTCCACAATATTCAGAATCCTTCTATTCATCTCACTGAGACGAAAAATTTTACAAATTTTTCGTCACAGAGGGGTGGATATTTTGGTCAAAATATAGGAAGAGATCAATTTTTTCAAGGCTATTGAATGGTTTTTAAAATTTGTGGCTAGAATAATCCTGTGGCGATCAAGTGTTATAAAAGGTTTGATGTGAACTATCAAGGTCTTTAGAATTCAGGTTCAGGACAAGGCTATTATTCTTCTCCATGAGCAAATATGGTTTCTGCTCAACAAGACATTGCTTCTCAGCCTACGGCTCCTTTTTCACATCAACAAGGAAATTTTTATCCTAATGGAAGTCAGAATTCCACATCCGTTACACCTTCTGGTCAGTCTGAATTTGAGGTGTATGGCTACGGCTCTTCTTCCTCCCCTTCTAGGTATGGATCAGCCTCTGATTGGATTGTTGACAGGGGGGCAACTCATCGCATAACCTCAAATCTTCAAAATCTCCATGTCCAGACTCCATATCATGGTAAGAAACGGCTTGTTGGCGGTAATGGAAGTTCAATTCCTATTTCCCATGTTGGTTCCTCTACTGTACCTAGCCTACATTCTTCAGTTTTATTTGATCTTAATCACATTCTTCATGTTCCCCACATTACTAAAAACCTTCTTAGCATTTCTCAATTCTTACAAGACAATTCAGTATATGTTCAATTTCATGCTGACTGTTGTTTTGTCAAGTATCTGAAAACACCCAAAATTCTCTTTAGATGACTGCTTAAAGGACGAGCTATACCAACTTGACCTCTCTCATATGCGAAAACACTTCAATCCTTCTGTCTCACACTCTACCACAACTTCTCTAAGCATTCATACAGCCTATGCACATCATTTCACAGATTCTAAAGTAACAACTATAGCAACTTTTTGGAATAAACGTTTGGGTCATTGTTGTAGTAGAACTCTAAATAAAGTACTTCAGCATTTGAAGATATCATGTCCTCATTTATAATTTTCTTTTTATGAAGCATGTAAACTTGAAAAATTTCATCAAATGCATTTTCCTTCCGTCATTCATATGACTACTTCTCATCTTGAAATAATACATAGAGATGTTTGGGGACCTGCATCCACCTTATATACAGATGGTTATAGATACTATGTTATCTTTATGGATGATTTCACTCGTTTTATATGGATTTATCCTTTAGTTCAAAAATCTGATATTGCAAAAGTCTTTCCTATCTTCCTTGCCATGGTTGAAAGATAATTTTCAAATCCTTTAAAAATATTTCAATGTGACATGGGGTGAATTTCAATCCTTATCAAATATCCTAAAAACTAAAGGTATTATTTCTAGACATTTTTGTCCCTACACACACCCTCAAAATGGCTTAGTTGAAAGGAAACATCAACATATTACTGAGGTTCGCTTATCTTTACTTGCTCAAGCTTTCATGCCTCCTAAATTTTGGTGGGATTCTTTTCTTACTGCACTATATATAATTAATGGACTCCTTACCCCTGTTCTTCGCAGTTCTTCTCCGTTTCAGGTTCTTTTTTAAAAGAGTCCTGATTACACATTTTTCAAGATATTTGGATGTGCTTGCTTTCCATTTCTTAGACCCTATAATTCCTCAAAATTACAGTTCAGAAGTACGAAATGCATTTTTCATGGTTACAGTGCTTCAAATAAAGGTTATAAGTGTTAAAGTTCATCGGGCAGGATATATGTTGCTAGAACTTTGGAATTTAATGAGCTTGATTTTCCATATCAATCACTTTTTCATAAAAAGGTTGTGAAAACGAGCTTCTATTAAATGTAAACACATTCTGACCTCAAATTTTTAGATTATTATTAATTGATTTAGTAAAGATCTAAATAAATCAAGATTATTATATATAATTTGTACTAAAACATTAATTAATTTACGAAGGCTTATTAATTGAATGAGTTTTTAAGTATTTACAAACACTTATGAATTGATTTCTTTATTTATTTTTTTGCTATTTTTTAATGAAATATCAAATATTTTATATATTTTATCATCTTCGCCAAAAAAGGTTAGCAAATAACAAATCTAATGGTTCACAATAAGATAGCAACGAAAAAATCTATTGAAAAACGAACATACTATATGAAGTAGAACTGCCCGCAACACTTGACATACAACTCATACATAACTAGAGATCTTTGAGCTGTGTTGAAAGATACTCTTGTTGATGAACTATTTATTTGATTAGAAGTTGATTAAAGCAAACAAAATTTGTCTGTATTTTGGAAAAAGAAATAATGAAGAATATTTAAATTATTTGTATTTTAAAATTATTAAAAAATAACTAAAATCAAATATGATAAGAACATGATATGGATTTCTATACAATCAAAATAAAATATGGAAAAACTAATAATTTTAAAAGCAAAAGCATATGTAAATTCATAATTGATTTGACTTGTATAAAAGTATTTCTAAATATGTATTTATTTTTTATACGATAAGACTGATTGATTTATATGAAGCTTTGGTTAAATATATACTTTTTTAAAATTCGTAATTGATTTCATTTGTATGAAAGTATGCCTAAATAAATATTTGTCTTATATGAAGACTTGTACGGTCTTTCATAAGATTAGAATGATTTGATTTGTATGAATGTGTGTCTAAATATATATTTCTTTTGTATGAAATCTCATACCGTCTTTCGAAGTTATAGAGCCTGGGACTGAACCCAACTTATAGTAAAAAGTTTCCTATTTTTCAATTTCATCTCTAAACAAATTTAAAATTCCATACGGTATTTCCACATAAAATCATGATTATAAATAATCATTAAGTTTCATTAATTTAAATCTTATGGGATATTTTAATTAGACTATCATAAAAAAATGTAAACATTTAATTTGACTTGGTTTTATCCAATTTATTTGATAATTTCAACCACCATCTATTTAATGTTATCAGAAAAATGTGTATAACTTAAATAAACTCAAACTTTACTATCACCTATTGGATATTCTCTAAACAATCTAAACAGATAATCTTGATATATATTTATATAAACTCATCATACATAATTTTTAGATAATTATTAATTGATTTAGTAAAGATCTAAATAAATCAAGATTATAATATGTAATTCATACTAAAACATTAATTTATTTACTTTATCCTTTTTTTTAATTATATGGAATGTTTTATATTTCACAAAATATATTATCTTCATCTATGAGCTAGAAATACGGCTATATATAAAGAAGATTAAACAGAATAAAGATTTACGAAGCTTATTAATAAATTGAATTTGATTTTTCTATTTTTATTATGGTAAGTCAAATATTTTATATAATTTATCGTCTCTTGAATATATAAAAAATATCGTCATTCATAAATTTTGGATGTTAATTTGAAATATTTCTCAATCTTAAATAATCTAATATATAAAAATTTTATTATTTGTTTTTGTTCAATAAACAAAATAATCTAATATATGAAGAATATTTTGATTACAATCTATTTTATCTTATATATATAAATATATATATATATAAGTATCAGTTAAAATAGCTCTTTAAATTTGTATATACTTTTTTGTTTTTTTATTATATAATATATGAAAAAAACATGTACCAATATATATATATATATATATATATATATAAAAAGAAGTGTCATATTAAAATAGATTTCTAAATTTAGATATGCTTTTTCTTTTTTTCTAAAACAATATATAATATTTTTTAATTATTAAACAATATTATTATTATTATTAGTAAATAACTAATTCATCCATAATGATTTGATTTGTATAAATGTATGCCTAAATCTATATTTGTTTTGTATGAAGACTTGTATGGAAGACCATACAATCTAAACACGGAAGTCTATATAAAGAGTTTTGAGATTGAGTTATAATGTAGGGATCATTATTTACAAATAAAAACTCATGATTAGTAATATTTATTAAGTTACATTAATTTCAATCTAAGATGAACATTTTAATTAGGCCAGTATAAACAACTATACATATTGAATTTGAATTGAATTAGAGTAATTTGTTAGATAATTCCAACAATGTTTTACTTGGGCTAGACATGTCATAAAAAATATGTATTACGTGAATAAGCTCAAACTATACATAATAGTTTGGGTATTCCTTAAACTATTGTAAGTGATAAGATAATCTTGATATATATATATATATATATCATTATACATAATTTTTAGATTATTATTAATTGAGTTGGTAAAGATCTAAATAAATAAAGATCATTATATATAATTTGTACTAAAACATTTATTAATTTATGAAGGCTTATTAATTGAGTGAGTTTTTAAATATTTACAAACACTTATTAATTGAATGATTTTTTTTTTTTATAATGGTAAGTGAAATATTTTATATATTTTATCATATTCGTCAACAAAGGTTAGCAAATAACATATCTAATGGTTCATCATAATATAGCAACAATAAAGTCTATTGAAAAATCAAACATACTATATGGAGTAGAAATCCCGAAAGACTACAAATACAACGCATATGCAAGTGGAGATCTTTGAGCTGTGTGGAAAGATACTCTTGTTGATGAACTATTTATTTGACTAGAAATTGATTGAAGCAAAAAACATTTGTCTGTATTTTTGGAGAAGAAATTACGTATAATTTTTAAATTAGTTGTATTTTAAAATTATTGAAAAATAACTAAAATCAAAATTTGATAAGAACATAATATAGATTCCCATACGATGAAAATATAATATGGAAAAACTAATAATTTTAAAAGCGAAAGCATATGTAAATTCATAATTGATTTGACTTGTATGAAACTATGTCTAAATATGCATTTGTTTTGTATGAAGACTCATATGGTTTTTTATAGGATAAGAAAGATTGATTTGTATGAAACTTTGGTTAATTTGAAAATTTCATACAGTATTTACACATAAAATCATGATTATTAATAATCATTAAATTTCATTAAGTTAAATCTTAAGAGATATTTTAATTAGACTATCATAAAAGATAACTGTATATATTTCATTTGACTTAGTTTTACCTAATTTATTTGATAATTTCAACAACCATCTACTTTATGCTATCCATGTTATCAGAAAAATGTGTATAACTTGAATAAACTCAAACTTTACTATCATCTTTTGGATATTCTTTAAACAATCAGAACAGATAATCTTGATATTTATATATGTGTGTATATATATATATTCATTATACAAAATTTTTAGATAATTATTAATTTATTTAGTCAAAGATCTAAATAAATTAAGATTAAGATATGTAATTCATACTTTAACATTAATTTATTTACTTTATCCTTTTTTTTAATTATATGGAATGTTATATATTTCACAAAATATATCATCATCATCTCTGAGCTAGTAATACGGCTATATATAAATAAGATTAAACATAATAAAGAGTTATGAATATTATTAATTCATTGAGATTTTTGTATTTTTATGATAGCATGTCAAATATTTTATATAATTTATCGTCTCTTGAATATATAAAAAATATAATCACTTATTAATTGTGGATATATATTAAACAATTGAGTTATTTTTATTTTGTGGTGATTATTATTGTATGCTAATTTGGAATATTTCTACATATATGCACTCTTTAATAATCTAATATATAAAAATTTTGTTATTTGTTTTTGTTCAATATACAAAATAATCTAATATGTGAAGAATATTTTGACTGCAATCTATTTTACCTAATATATATATAAGTATCAGTTAAAATAGATTTTTAAATTTGTATATGCTTTTTTTGTTTTTGATTATATAATATATAAAAATGACATGTACCAATATATATAGATATACATATATATATATAAAGAGAAGTGTCAAGTTAAAATATATTTCTAAATTTGGATATGAATTTTGTTTTTTTAAAACAATATATAATATCCTTTTAATTATTAAACAATATTATAATTATTAATAAATAATGAATTCATCTATAATGATTTGATTTGTATAGATGTATGCCTAAATCTATATTTGTTTTGTATGAAGACTTGTATGGAAGACCATATGAACAGAACATGGAAGTGTAAATAAAGAACTTGAGATTGAGTTATGACGTAGAGATCATTATTTACAAATAAAAACTCATGATTATTAATATTCATTAAGTTACATTAATTTCAATCTTAGATGATCATATTAATTAGGCCAGCATAAGACAACTATACATATGAATTTAAATTTAACTACAGTAATTTGTTAGATAATTCCAACAATGATCTATTTGGGCTAGTCGTGTCATAAAAAATATGTATTACGTGAATACGCTGAAACTTAACATCAAATTTTGGGTATTCCTTAAACAAATGTTAGTGATAAGATAATCTTGATATATATATATATTCATTATACATAATTTTTAGATTATTATTAATTGATTTAGTAAAGATCTAAATAAATCAAGATTATTATATATAATTTGTACTAAAACATTAATTTATTTATGAAGGCCTATTAATTCAGTGTTTTTTTTTTAAATATTTACAAACACTTATTAATTGATTTATTTTTTCTCTATTTTTGTAATGGTATGTAAATTTTTTTATATATTTTATCATCTTCGTCAACAAAGGTTAGCAAATAACAAATCTAATGGTTCACCTTAAGATAGCAACGAAAAAGTCTATTAAAAAATGAAACATAATATATCAAGTAGAAATTCTCGAAAGACTAGACATACAAAACATATGTAAGTTTGATCTTTTAGCTGTGTGGAAAGATATTCTTGGTGATGAACTATTTATTTGACTAGAAGTTGACTAAAGTAGACAAAATTTGTCAGTATTTTGGGAGAAGAAATTGTGAAGAATTTTTAAATTATTTGTATTTAAAAATTATTAAAAAATAACAAATATCAAAATATGATAGGAACATGCTGTGGATTTCCTTATGATCAAAATGTAATATGGAATAACTAATAAATTTAAAAGCGAAAGCATATGTAAAATAATAATTGATTTGACTTGTGTGAAAGTATATCTAAATATGTATTTGTTTTGTATGAAGACTCGTATGGTTTTTTATACGATTAGAAAGATTGATTTGTATGAAGCTTTGGTTTAATATATATTTTATGTAAATTCATAATTAATTTGATTTTTATGAAAGTATGCTTAAATAAATATTTGATTTATATGAAGACTTGTATGGTCTTACATATGATTAGAATGATTTGATTCGTATGAATGTGTGTCTAAATATATATTTGTTTTGTATGAAGTTTCATACCTTCTTTCGAAGTTATAGAGACTGGCACTGAACCTAACTTATAGTAATAAGTTTCCTATTTTTCAATTTGATTCCTAAACATACGGTATTTACACATAAAATCATGATTATTAATAATCATTAAGTTAATTAAGTTAGATCTTAAGAAATATTTTAATTAGACTATCATAAAAGATAACTGTACACATTTAATTTGACTTGGTTTTCCCAAATTTATTTGATAATTTCAACAACCATCTATTTAATTATATGCATGTTATCAAAGAAATATGTATAACTTGAATACACTCAAACTTTATCATCACCTTTTAGATATGCTTTAAACAATCCGAACATATAGTCTTGATATATATATATATATTCATCATACATAATTTTTAAATGATTGTAAAGATCTAAATAAATCAAGATTATGATATGTAATTCATAATAAAACATTAATTTATTTACTTTATCTTTTTTTTTTTGTTTAATTATATGGAATATTTTATATTTCACAAAATATATCATCTTCATTTATGTGCTAGTAATACCGCTATATATAAAAAAGATTAGACATAATAAAGATTTACGAAGCTTATTAATTGATTGAGTTATTTTCTATTTTTATTATGGTATGTGAAATATTTTATATAATTTATCGTCTCTTGAATATATAAAAAAATCATCATTTATAAATTTTGGATATATATTAATTAATTAGTAATTTTTATTTTGTGGTGTTTATTATTGTATGTTAATTTGGAATATTTCTCAATATATGCACTTTTTAATAATCTAATATATACAAAATTTGTTATTTGTTTTTGTTCGATAAACAAAATAATTTAATATACGAAGAATATTTTGATTGCAATCTATTTTATCTTATATATATATATATATATATAAGTATCAATTAAAATAGCTTTTCAAATTTGTATATGCTTTTTTTATTTTTTATTATATAATATATAAAAAAGACATGTACCAATATATATATTTATAAATATAGAGTAGTGTCATGCTAAAATAGATTTCTAAATTTGGATATGGTATTTCTTTTTTTTAAATAATATATAATATCCTTTTAATTATCCCACAATATTATAGTTATTAGTAAATAACTAATTCATCCATAATGATTTGATTTGTATAAATGTATGCCTAAATCTATATTGGTTTTGTATGAAGACGCGTATGGAGGAGCTTGAGATTAAGTTATGACGTACTGATAATTATTTACAAAAAATAACTCATGATTATTAATATTCATTAAGTTACATTAATTTCAATCTTAGATGATTATTTTAATTAGGCCAGCATAAGACAACTATACATATTGGATTTGAATTCAATTAGAGTAATTTGTTAGACAATTCCAAATAATATTTTAATTGGGCTAGGCGTGTTATAAAAAAATATGTATTACATCAATAAGCTCAAACTTGATATATATAAATATATATATATTCATTATACATAATTTTTAGATTAATATTAATTAATTTAGTAAAGATCGAAATAAATTAAGATCATTATATATAATTTGTACTAAAACATTAATTAATTTACGAAGGCTTATAATTGAGTGAGTTTTTAAATATTTACAACCACTTTTTAATTGATTGATTTTTTTTCTACTTTTATAATGGTATGTCAAATATTTTATATATTTTGTCACCTTCATCAACAAAGGTTAGCAAATAACAAATCTAATGCTTCACCATAAGATAGCAATGAAAAATTCTATTGAAAAATGAAACATACTATACCCGAAAGACTAGACGAAGTAGAAATGCCCGAAAGACTAGATGTACAACGCATATGCTAGTGGAGATCTTTGAGTTGTGTGGAAAGTTACTCTTGTTGATAAATTATTTATTTGACTAGAAGTTGATTGAAGCAAACAAAATTCGTCTTTATTTTGGGAGAAGAAATTATGAAGAATTCAGAAATTATTTGTATTTTAAAATTGTTAAAAAATAACTAAAATCAAAATATGATAAGAACATGATATGGATTTCCATATGATCAAAATATAATATGGAAAAATTAATAATATTAAAAGGGAAAGCATATGTAAATTCATAATTGATTTGACTTGTATGAAAGTATGTCTAAATATATATTTGATTTGTATGAAGACTCTTATAGTTTTTTATACGATATGAATGATTAATAATTATGAAGCTTTGGTTAAATATATATTTTTTGGAAATTCATAATTTACTTGATTTATATGAAAGTATGTCTAAATAAATATTTGTTTTATATGAAGACTTGTATGGTCTTTCATACGGTTAGAATGATTTGATTATATGAATGTGTGTCTAAATATATATCTATTTTGTATGAAGTCTCATACCGTCTTTTGAAGTCATAGAGCCTGGACTAAACCCAACTTATATTAATAATTTTCCTATTTTTTAATTGATCCGTAAAAAAATTGAAAATTCCATATGGTATTAACACATAAAATCATGATTATCAATAATCATTAAGTTTCATTAAGTTAAATCTTAAGAAATATTTTAATTCAACTATCATAAGACAAATGTACACATTTAATTTGACTTTGTTTACCCAATTTATTTGATAATTTCAACAACCATATACTTAATGTTATGCATGTTATCAAGAAAATGTGTATAATATGAATAAACTCAAACTTTACTATCAACTTTTTGAATATTCTTTAAACAATCTGAACAGATAATCTTGATATATATATATATATATATATTCATCGTACATAATTTTTAGAGAATTATTACTTGATTTAATAAAGATCTAAATAAATGAAGATTATGTAATGTAATTCATACTAAAGCATTAATTTATTTACTTTATCTTTTTTTTAATTATATGGACTATTATATATTTCACAAAATATATCATCTTCATCTATGAGATAGAAATACGGCTATACATAAAGAAGATTAAACATAATAAAGATTTACGATGCTTATTAATTGATTGAGTTTTTTCCTATTTTTATTATGGTTTGTCAAATATTTTATACAATTTATCGTCTCTTGAATATATAAAAAAATATCATCATTCATAAATTTTGGATATATATATTAACTAATTTTGTAATTTAATTTTGTGGTGATTATTATTGTATGTTAATTTAGAATATTTATCAATTTATGCACTCTTTAATATTTTAATATATAAAATTGTTTTTATTTATTTTTGTTCAATAAACAAAATAATCTAATATATGAAGAATATTTTGATTGCAATTATTTTATTGTATACACACACACACATATATATATATATAAAGTATTAGTTAAAAAAGCTTTTGTGTTTTTATTTATATAATATATAAAAAAGGCATGTACCAATATATATATATATATATAAAGATAAGTGTCAAGTTAAAATAGATTTCGAAATTTGGATATGCTTTTTCTTTTTTCTAAAACAATATTTAATATCCTTTTAATTATTAAACAATATTATTATTATTAGTAAATAACTAATTCATCCATAATGATTTGATTTGTATAGATGTATGTCTAAATCTATATTTGTTTTATATGAAGACTCGTATGGAAGACCATACGATCAGAACATGGAAGTCTAAATAAAGAGTTTGAGATTGAGTTATGAGGTAGGGATCATTATTTACAAATAATAAGTCATGATTATTAATATTCATTAAGTTGCATTAATTTCAATCTTTGATAATCATTTTAATTAGGCCAGCATATGACAACTATAAATATTAAATTTGAATAGAATTTAAGCAATTTGTTAGATAATTTCTTTTACTTGGTTGGGCTAGGCATGTCACAAAAAAAATATGTCTTACGTGAATAAGCTTAAACTTTTCATCACATTTTGTGTATTCCTTAAACAAATGTTAGTGATAAGATAATCTTGATTTATTCATATAACTATATATATATATATTCATTATACATAATTTTTGGATTATTATTAATTGATTTAGTAAGGATCTAAATAAATCAAGATTATGATATGTAATTTGTATAGAAACTTTAATTAATTTACGAAGGCTTATTAATTGAGTGAGTTTTTAAATATTTACTAACACTTATTAATTAATTGATTTTTTTCTTTCTATTTTTAACATACTATATGAAGTATAAATTCCCGAAAGGCTAGACATACAATGTACTGCAAGTGGAGATCTTTGCTCGGTGTGGAAATATACTCTTGTTGATTAACTATTTATTTGACTAGAAGTTTACTGAAGCAAACAAAATATGTCTGTATTTTGGGAGATGAAATAATTAAGAATATTCAAATTATTTGTATTTTAATATTATTAAAAAATAACAAAAATTAAAATATGATAAGAACATGATATTGATTTCCATACGATCAAAGTATAATATTGAAAAACTACTAATTTTAAAAGCGAACGCAAAATTAAATTCATAATTGATTTGACTTGTATGAAAGTATGTCTAAATATGTATTTGTTTTGTATGAAGACTCATATGGTTTTTTATACGATATGAATGATTGATTTGTATGAAGCTTTGGTTAAATATATATTTTTTGTAAATTCATAATTGATTTGATTTTTATGAAAGTATGCCTAAATAAATATTTGTTTTATATGAAGACTTGTATGGTCTTTCATACGATTAGAATGATTTGATTTGTATGAATGTGTGTCTAAATATATATTTGTTTTGTATGAAGTCTCACACCGTCTTTTGAAGTCATAGAGTTTGAGACTGAACCCAACTTATTGTAATAAGTATCCTAATTTTCAATTTGATCTCTAAACAAATTGAAAATTCCATACGGTATTAACACATAAAATCATGATTATTAATAATCATTAAGTTTCATTAAGTTGAATCTTAAGAGATGTTTTAATTAGACAATCATAAAAGACAACTGTAGAAATTTAATTTGACTTTGTTTTACCCAATTTATTTGATAATTTCAACAACCATCTACTTAATGCTATGCATGTTATGAGAAAAATATGTATAACTTGAATAAACTGAAACTTTACAATCATCTTTTGGATATTTTTTAAACAATCTGAACAGATAATCTTGATATATATATATACATATATATTTTTTCATAATACATAATATTTAGATACTTATTAACTGATTTAGTAAATATCTAAATAAAGGAAGATTATAATGTGTAATTCATACTAAAACATTAATTTATTTACTTTATCAAATTTTCTAATTATATGGAATGTTATATATATTTCACAAAGTATACCATCTTCATCTATGAGCTAGTAATACAGTTATATATAAAGAAGATTAAACATAATAAAGATTTAGGAAGCTTATTAATTGATTGAGTTTTTTTCTATTTTTTATTATGGTATGTCAAATATTTTATATAATTTATCGTCGCTTGAATATATAAAAAAAATATCATCATTCATAAATATTGGATATATATTAATTAGTTTGGGTAATTTTTTATTTTGTGGCAATTATTATTGTATGTTAATTTGGAATATTTCTCAATATATGCACTCTTTAATAATCAAATATTAAAAAAATTTGTTATTTGTTTTTATTCAATAAAAAAAAAATCTAATATATAAAGAATATTTTGATTCCAATCTATTTTATCTATTATATATATATATATATAAATTATCAGTTAAAATAGCTTTTTAAATTTGTATATGCTTTTTTTTTGTTTTTTTATTATATAATATATAAAAAAGACATGTAACCATATATACATAGATATATATATATATAAAGAGAATTGTCAAGTTTAAATAGAGTTCTAAATTTGGATACGATTTATCTTTTTTTAAACAATATATGGTATCCTTTTAACTATTAAACAATATCATTATTATTAGTAAATAACTAATTCATCCATAATGATTTGATTTATATAGATGTATGCCTAAGTCTATATTTTTTTTGTATGAAGACTCGTATGGAAGACCATACGATCAGAACATGGAAGTGTAAATAAAGAGATTGAGATTGAGTTAATACGTAGGCATCATTATTTACAAATAAAAACTCATGATTATTAATATTCATTAACTTACATTAATTTCAATCTTAGATAATCATTTTAATTAGGCCAGCATAAGAAAACTATACATAATGAATTTGAATTGAATTAGATTAATTTGTTAGATAATTCCAACAATGTTTTACTTGGGCTAGGCGTGTCATAAAAAAGATATGTATTACGTGAATAACAAATCTAATGTTCACCATAAGATAGCAACGAAAAAGTCCACTGAAAAATGAAACATACTATATGAAGTAGAAATGACTGAAAGACTAGCATACAACGCATATGCAAGTGGAGATCTTTGAGTTGTGTGGAAAGATACTTTTGTTGATGACTATTTATTTGACTAGAAGTTGACTGAAGAAAACAAAATTTGTCTGTAAGGAAGAAGAAATTATGAAGAATTTTAAAATTATTTATATTTTAAAATTATTAAAAATAATTAAAATCAAAATATGCTAAGAACATGATATGGATTTCTATATGAACAAAATATAATAATGAAAAACTAATAATTTTAAAAGAGAAAGCATATGTAAATTCATAATTGATTTGACTTGTATGAAAGTATGTCTAAATATATATTTGTTTTGTATGAAGACTCGTATGATTTTTTATACGATAAGAATAATAGATTTGTATGAAACTTTGGTTAAATATATATATATTTTTTAAATTCATAATTGATTTGATTTGTATGAAAGTATGCCTAAATAAATATTTGTTATATATGAAGACTTGTATGGTCTTTCATACAGTTCGAATGATTTGATTTGTATGAATGTGTGCCTAAATATATATTTGTTTTGTATGAAGTCTCACAATGTCTTTCGAAGTTATAGAGCCTGGTACTGAACCTAACTAATTTTAATAAGTTTCCTTTCTTACAATTTGATCTCTAAACAAATTGAAAATTACATACGGTATTGACACATAAAATTATGATTATTAATTATCATTAAGTTTCATTAAAGACAATTGTACACATTTAATTTGACTTGGTTTTACCCAATTTATTTGATAATTTCAACAACCATCTACTTAATGTTGTGCGTGTTATCAGAAAAATGTGTATAACTTGAATAAACTAAAACTTTACTATCACCTTTTCGATATTCTTTAAACAATCTGAACAGATAATATTGATAAATATATATATTCATCATACATAAATTTTAGATAATTATTAATTGTTTCAGTAAAGATCTAAATAAATCAAGATTAGGATATGTAATTCATACTAAAACATTAATTTATTTACTTTATCCTTTTTTTTTAATTATATGGAATCTTATATATTTCACAAAATATATCATCTTCATCTATGAGCTAGTAATACGGTTATATATATAAAAGATTAAAGATAATTAGTGGATTGAGTTTGTTTTTTCTTTATTTATTATGGTATGTCAAACATTTTATATAATTTATCGTCTCTTCAATATATATAAAAAATATCATCATTCATAAATTTTGGATATATATTAATTAATTGAGTAATTTTTGTTTTGTGATAATTATTATTGTATATTAATTTGGAATATTTCTCAATATATGCACTCTTTAATAATCTAATATATAAAAATTTTGTTATTTGTTTTTATTCAATAAACAAAATAATCTAATATATGAAGAATGTTTTGATTGCAATTATTTTATATTATATATATATAAGTATCAGTAAATATCTTTTTAAATTTGTATATGCTTGTTTTTTATTATATAATATATAAAAAAGACATGTACCGTTATATATATATATATATTTATAAAGAGAAGTGTCAAGTTAAAATAGATTTCTAAATTTGGATATGCTTTTTCTTTTTCTTAAACAATATATAATATCCTTTTATTTGTTAAACAATATTATTATTATTAGTAAATAACTAATTTATCCATAATGATTTTATTTGTATAGATGTATGCCTAAATCTATAAAACTTTACATCACATTTTGGGTATTTCTTAATTAATTGTTAGTGATAAGATAATCTTGATATATATATATATATATTCATTATACATAATTTTTAGATTATTACTAATTGATTTAGTAAAGATCTAAAGAAATTAAGATCATTATATTTAATTTGTACTGAAACATTAATTAATTATGAAGGCTTATTAATTGAGTGAGTTTTTAAATATTTACATGCACTTATTAATTAATAGATTTTTTTCTATTTTTATAATGGTATGTCAAATATTTTACATATTTTATCATTTTCGTCAACAAAGGATAGCGAATAACAAATCTAATGGTTCACCATAAGATAGCAAGGAACAAGTCTATTAAAAAAAGGAAACATACTATATGAAGTAAAAATTGCCCGAAAGGCTAGGAATAGAATGCATATGCACGTGGAGATCTTTGAACTGTGTGGAAAGATACGCTTGTTCATGAACTATTTATTTGACTAGAAGTTGACTGAAGCAAAGAAAATTTGTCTGTAATTTGGGATAAGAAATTATGAAAAATTCATAAAATTATTTGTATTTTAAAATTATTAAAAAACTAATTAAAATCAAAATATGATAAGAACATGATATGGGCTTCCATATGATCAAAATATAATAAGGATAAACTAATAATTTTAAAAGCAAAAGCATATGTAAATTCGTAATTGATTTGACTTGTATGAAAGTATGTCTAAATATGTATTTCTTTTGTCTGAAGACTCGTATGGTTTTTTATACGATAAGAATGATTGATTTGTTTGAAGCTATGGTTAAATATATTTTTTTGTAAATTCATAATTGATTTGATTTGCATGAAACTATTCCTAAATAATTTTTTTTATATGAAGACTTGTGTGGTCTTTCATACGATTAGAATGATTTGAATTGTACTAATATGTGTCTAAATAAATATATTTGTTTTCTATGAAGTCTCATACCGTGTTTCGAAGTTATAGAGTCTGGGATTGAACCCAACTTATAGTAATAAGTTTCCTACTTTTCAATTTGATCTCTAAACAATTTAAAATTTCATACGGTATTTACACATAAAATCATGATTATTAATAATCATTAAGTTTCATTAAGTTAAATCTTAAGATATATTTTAATTAGACTATCATAAAATATAACTGTACACATTTAGTAAATATCTAAATGTATACATATATATATATATATAAATAAAGAGAAGTGTCAATTTAAAATAGATTTCTAAATTTGGAAGAAGTGTCAATTTAAAATAGATTTCTAAATTGGGATATACTTTTCATTTTTAAAAAAAATATATAATATCCTTTTAATTATCAAACAATATTATTATTAGTAAATAAATAATGTATCCATAATGATTTGATTTGTATAGATGTATGCCAAAATCTATATTTGTTTTGTATGAAGACTCATATGGAAGGCCATACGATCAGAATATGGAATTGTAAAGAAAGAGCTTCCGATTAAGTTATGACGTCGGAATCATTATTTACAAACAAAAAACTCATGATTATTAATATTCATTAAGTTACTTTAATTTCAATCTTAGATGATCTTTTTTAATTAGGCCAGCATAAGACTACTATACAAATTGAATTTGAATTGAATTAGAGTAAATTGTCAGATAAATCCAACAATGATTTACTTAAGCTAGACGTGTCATAAAAAATATATATTATGTGAGTAAGCTCAAACTTTACAGCACATTTTAGGTAATCCTTCAACAAGTGATACGATAATCTTGATATATATATATATATTCATTATACACAATTTTTTGAATATCATTAATTGATTTAGTAAAGATCTAAATAAATCAAGATCATTATATAATTTTTGTACTTTAACATTAATTAATTTACGAAGGCTTATTAATTGAGTGAGTTTGATAATTTTTACAAACACTTATTAATTGATTGAATTTTTTTCTATTTTTATAATGGTATATCAAATATTTTATATATTTTATCATCTTCGTCAACAAAGGTTAGCAAATAACAAATCTAATGGTTTATCAAAAGATAGCAAGAAATAAGTCTATTGAAAAATGAAACATACTATATAAGGTAGAAATACCCGAAAGACTAAACATACAACGCATATGGAAGTGGAGATCTTTGAGCAGTGTGGAAAGATACTCTTATAGATGAACTATTTATTTCACTAGAAGTTGACTGAAGCAAACAAAATTTGTCTGTATTTTGGGAGAAGAAATTATGAAGAATTTTGAAATTATTTGTATTTTAAAATTATTAAAAAATAGCTAAAATCAAAATATGATAAGAATATGATATGAATTTCCATACGAACAAAATATAATATGCAAAAACTAATCATTTTAAAAGCGATAACATATGTAAATTCATAATTGATTTGACTTGTTTAAAACTATGTCTAAATATGTATTTATTTTATATGAAGACTCGTATGGTTTTTTATACGATAAGAATGATTGATTTGTATGAAGCTTTGGTTAAATATATAATTTTTGTAAATTCATAATTGATTTTATTTGTATGAAAGTATGCCTAAATAAATATTTGTTTTATATGAAGACATGTATGGTCTTTCATATGATTAGAATGATTTGATTTGTATGAATGTATGTCTAAATATATATTTGTTTTGTATGAAGTCTCATACTATCTTTCCAAATTATAAAGTCTGGGACTGAACCCAAATTATAGTAATAAGTTTCCTATTTTTTAGTTTGATCTCTAAAAACTTTAAAATCAAATACAGTATTTACACATAAAATCATGATTATTAATAATTATTTAGTTTCATTAAGTTAAATCTTAATTATTATTTTAATTAGATTATCATAAAAGACAACTGTAGACTTTTAATTTGACTTGGTTTTACCCAATTTATTTGATTATTTCAAAAACCTTGTACTTAATGCTATGCATGTTATCAGAAAAATGAGAATAACTTGAATAAACTAAAATTTTACAATCACCTTTTGGATATTCTTTAAACAATCTGAACAAATAATCTTGACATACATATATGTATATATATATATTCATCATACATAATTTTTAGATAATTATTAATTTATTTAGTAAAGATCTTAATAAAATCAAGATTATGATATGTAATTCATACTAAAACATTAATTTATTTACTTGATATTTTTTTTTAATTATATGGAATCTTTATATTTCACAAAATATATCATCTTCATTTATGAGCTAGTAATACGGCTTTATATAAAGAAGATTAAACATAATAAAGATTTACTAAGCTTATTAATTGATTGAGATTTTTTCTATTTTTATTATGGTATTTCAAATATTTTATATAGTTTATCGTCTTTTGAATATAAAAAAAATATCATCATTCATAAATTTTGGATATATATTAATTAATTGTAACATCCCAAAATCACTTTCAGAATATTATAACTACTTCGCCTTCTAAACCGACAATTAATTTTTTTTCACATCTAATCACAAGGAAAATTCCGAGTGATTGTTAGAAAGCCAAAGACAGAAATATATGTACTTGTTCATCAAAGCTCTGGAAAATCACTAATAAAGCAATTCAAAAGCAAAACAAAATTCTTTTAAGTTTATGGAATGAACAAGAAATTTTAAACTTTTAAATGTGGCAACAGCACAATCCATATGCCGGCTTCACAGCGTAGCTCACTCCTCCTTGACTTCCTTACCTGAAATGGTGAGAGAGTAAGTGTTGGATAACACTCCGTGGGCTAACTCTTTTACCCACAAGAGCACATATACATGAGAGCATAATAATTTATGTCGCATAGATGACCTTGTATTAAATATATGTGCCACTTGCAC
Source organism: Caryopteris x clandonensis (assembly GCA_028749325.2). NCBI lineage: Eukaryota > Viridiplantae > Streptophyta > Magnoliopsida > Lamiales > Lamiaceae > Caryopteris > Caryopteris x clandonensis. Next base: position 3,623,806 of record JAPYKT020000034.1, on the reverse strand, counting down.
GGTAGTTAGGAAATTAGTTAGACAGTTATACCACTTGCGTGATAGTTACAACTTGTTTCATAAGTTAGGAAATTAGTTAGGAATGTGTTAGATGGTTATGCTACTTGCATGATAGTTACAACTTGTTTCATTAGTTAGTTTTGTGCCTCCAAATCTCTTGTATAAATACGTGACAACTGTTATAGTTGAACTTTGATGAATTCAACATATTTCATTTTATAATTGGTTTTTATATGGTATCTTGAGACTGTATCATCCTCTCTGCATATCTCATGGCACAAATTGTTCTTCCTACATTTAATATGTTAACAGTTCGGCTAGACCGTACTAATTTTGTGTGTTGGAGGTCTCAAGTTCTATCTATTATGCGTGCTCGTGTTTACGAGGATTTTCTTTTTTGTAACTCATAGAGTGTTTCATCTCAGTTTAGCTCTGCAAATGATTGCGATGATGTTGTTGTTCCTAATCTTGAATATGTTATCTAAATTAGAAAGGATCAGTCCTTATTGAGCTGGCTTTTGAATTCAATAAGTGAAGCAATAATTGGTCATGTTACTAGATGCATTTATTCTTTTGAAGTTTGGGAGATCTTTGAGAGTTTTTTTCGGTCTCAGTCTAAAGACAAAGTTATGAATCTTCGGTTTCAACTACAGACATTGAAGAAAGGTGATCTATTTATAAAGGAATATGTCCTTAAGATGCGAGGAATAGCTGACGATATTCATGCAGTTGGTCAAGTTATGACAGATTCTGATTTAGTTTTGTACATCCTGAGTGGTTGAGGATCCGAATATGAAAGTATTGTGGTCAATCTCACTACTAGAGGAGATCAAGTTTTCTTATCCGAGTTACAGTTTATTCCACAAACACATGAAATACGGTTAGCTCAAACGTATACCAATTCTACAGTTCCTAGTCTCAACAATATTCAGAATCCTTCTATTCATCTCACTGAGAAGAAAAATTTTACAAATTTTTCGTCACAGAGGGGTGGACATTTTGGTCAAAATATAGGAAGAGATCAATTTTTTCAAGGCTATCGAATGGTTTTTAAAATTTGTGGCCAGAATAATCCTGTGGCGATCAAGTGTTATAAAAGGTTTGATGTGAACTATCAATGTCTTCAGAATTCAGGTCTAGGATAAGGCTATTATTCTTCTCCATGAGCAAATATGGTTTCTGCTCAACAAGGCATTGCTTCTCAGCCTACGGCTCCTTTTTCACATCAACAAGGAAATTTTTATCCTAATGGAAGTTAGAATTCCACATCCGTTACACCTTCTGGTCAGTCTGAATTTGAGGTGTATGGCTACAGCTCTTCTTCCTCCCCTTCTAGGTATGATTCAGCCTCTGATTGGATTGTTGATAGTGGGGCAACTCATCGCATAACCTCAAATCTTCAAAATCTCCATGTCCAGACTCCATATCATGGTAAGAAACGGCTTGTTGTTGGTAATGGAAGTTTAATTCCTATTTCTCATATTGGTTCCTCTACTGTACCTAGCCTACATTCTTTAGTTTTATTTGATCTTAATCACATTCTTCATGTTCCACACATTACTAAAAACCTTCTTAACATTTCTCAATTCTTACAAGACAATTTAGTATATGTTGAATTTCATGCTGACTGTTGTTTTGTTAAGGATCTGAAAACAGACAAAATTCTCTTGAGATGACTGCTTAAAGGACGAGCTATACCAACTTGACCTCTCTCATATGCGAAAACACTTCAATCCTTCTGTCTCACACTCTACCACAACTTCTCTAAGCATTCATAGAGCCTATGCACATCATTTCACAGATTCTAAAGTAACAACTATAGCAACTTTTTGCAATAAACATTTGGGCCATTGTTGTAGTAGAACTCTAAATAAAGTGCTTCAGCATTTGAACATATCATGTCCTCATTCATAATTTTCTTTATATGAAGCATGTAAACTTGAAAATTTTCATCAAATGCATTTTCCTTCCGTCATTCATACGACTACTTCTCATCTTGAAATAATACATAGAGATGTTTGGGGACCTGCATCCACCTTATCTTCAGATGGTTATAGATACTATGTTATCATTATGGATGATTTCACTCGTTTTATATGGATTTATCCTTTAGTTCAAAAATCTGATATTGCAAAAGTCTTTCCTATCTTCCTTGCCATGGTTGAAAGACAATTTTCAAATCCTTTAAAAACATTTCAATGTGACATGGGGTGAATTTCAATCCTTATCAAATATCCTAAAAACTAAAGGTATTATTTCTAGACATTTTTGTCCCTACACACACCTCAAAATGGCTTAGGTGAAAGGAAACATCAACACATTACTGAGGTTCGCTTATCTTTACTTGCTCAAGCTTTCATGCCTCCTAAATTTTGATGGGATTCTTTTCTTACTGCAGTATATATAATTAATGGACTCCTTACCCCTGTTCTTCGCAGTTCTTCTCCGTTTCAGGTTCTTTTTTAAAAGAGTCCTGATTACACATTTTTCAAGATATTTGGATGTGCTTGCTTTTCATTTCTTAGACCCTATAATTCCTCAAAATTACAGTTCAGAAGTACGAAATGCATTTTTCATGGTTACAGTGCTTCAAATAAAGGTTATAAGTGTTAAAGTTCATCGGGCAGGATATATGTTGCTAGAACTTTGGAATTTAATGAGCTTGATTTTCCATATCAATCACTTTTTCCTAAAAAGGTTGTGAAAACGAGCTTCTATTAAATGTAAACACATTCTGACCTCGAATTTTTAGGTTATTATTAATTGATTTAGTAAAGATCTAAATAAATTAAGATTATTATATATAATTTGTACTAAAACATTAATTAATTTACGAAGGCTTATTAATTGAATGAGTTTTTAAGTATTTACAAACACTTATTAATTGATTTCTTTATTTGTTTTTTTGCTATTTTTTTAATGAAATATCAAATATTTTATATATTTTATCATCTTTGCCAACAAAGGTTAGCAAATAACAAATCTGATGGTTCACAATAAGATAGCAATGAAAACATCTATTGAAAAACGAACATACTATATGAAGTAGAACTGCCCGCAACACTTGACATACAACTCATACATAACTGGAGATCTTTGAGCTGTGTTGAAAGATACTCTTGTTGATGAACTATTTATTTGATTAGAAGTTGATTAAAGCAAACAAAATTTGTCTGTATTTTGGGAGAAGAAATAATGAAGAATTTTGAAATTATTTGTATTTTAAAATTATTAAAAAATAACTAAAATCAAAGATGATAAGAACATGATATGGATTTCTATACAATCAAAATAAAATATGGAAAAACTAAAAATGTTAAAAGCAAAAGCATATGTAAATTCATAATTGATTTGACTTGTATAAAAGTATTTCTAAATATGTATTTGTTTTTTATACGATAAGACTGATTGATTTATATGAAGCTTTTGTTAAATATATATTTTTTTAAAATTCATAATTGATTTGATTTGTATGAAAGTATGCCTAAATAAATATTTGTCTTATATGAAGACTTGTATGGTCTTTCATGAGATTAGAATGATTTGATTTGTATGAATGTGTGTCTAAATATATATTTGTTTTGTATGAAGTCTCATACCGTCTTTCGAAGTTATAGAGCCTGGGACTGAACCCAACTTATAGTAAAAAGTTTCTTATTTTTCAATTTCATCTCTAAACAAATTGAAAATTCCATACGGTATTTCCAAATAAAATCATGATTATAAATAATCATTAAGTTTCATTAATTTAAATCTTATGGGATATTTTAGTTAGACTATCATAAAAAAAATGTAAACATTTAATTTGACTTAGTTTTATCCAATTTATTTGATAATTTCAACCACCATCTATTTAATGTTATCAATGTTATCAGAAAAATGTGTATAACTTAAATAAACTCAAACTTTACTATCACCTATTGGATATTCTCTAAACAATCTAAACAGATAATCTTGATATATATTTATATAAACTCATCATACATAATTTTTAGATAATTATTAATTGATTTAGTAAAGATCTAAATAAATCAAGATTATAATATGTAATTCATACTAAAACATTAATTTATTTACTTTATCCTTTTTTTTAATTATATGGAATGTTTTATATTTCACAAAATATATTATCTTCATCTATGAGCTAGAAATACGGCTATATATAAAGAAGATTAAACATAATAAAGATTTACGAAGCTTATTAATAAATTGAATTTGATTTTTCTATTTTTATTATGGTAAGTCAAATATTTTATATAATTTATCGTCTCTTGAATATATAAAAAATATCGTCATTCATAAATTTTGGATGTTAATTTGAAATATTTCTCAATCTTAAATAATCTAATATATAAAAATTTTATTATTTGTTTTTATTCAATAAACATAATAATCTAATATATGAAGAATATTTTGATTACAATCTATTTTATCTTATATATATATATAAGTATCAGTTAAAATAGCTTTTTAAATTTGTATATACTTTTTTGTTTTTTTATTATATAATATATGAAAAAGACATGTACCAATATATATATATATATATAAATAAAAAGAAGTGTCATATTAAAATAAATTTCTAAATTTAGATATGCTTTTTCTTTTTTTCTTAAACAATATATAATATTTTTTTAACTATTAAACAATATTATTATTATTATTAGTAAATAACTAATTCATCCATAATGATTTGATTTGTATAAATGTATGCCTAAATCTATATTTGTTTTATATGAAGACTTGTATGGAAGACCATGCAATCTAAACACGGAAGTATATATAAAGAGATTTGAGATTGAGTTATAATGTAGGGATCATTATTTACAAATAAAAACTTATAATTAGTAATATTTATTAAGTTACATTAATTTCAATCTAAGATGAACATTTTAATTAGGCCAGTATAAGACAACTGTACATATTGAATTTGAATTGAATTAGAGTAATTTGTTAGATAATTCCAACAATGTTTTACTTGAGCTAGACATGTCATAAAAAATATGTATTACGTGAATAAGCTCAAACTATACATAATAGTTTGGGTATTCCTTAAACTATTGTAAGTGATAAGATAATCTTGATATATATATATATATTCATTATACATAATTTTTAGATTATTATTAATTGATTTGGTAAAGATCTATATAAATAAAAATCATTATATATAATTTGTACTAAAACATTTATTAATTTATGAAGGCTTATTAATTGAATGAGTTTTTAAATATTTACAAACACTTATTAATTGATTGATTTTTATTTTATTTTTATAATGGTAAGTCAAATATTTTATATATTTTATCATATTCGTCAACAAAGGTTAGCAAATAACATATCTAATGGTTCATCATAATATAGCAACAATAAAGTCTATTGAAAAATCAAACATACTATATGGAGTAGAAATCCCGAAAGACTACAAATACAACGCATATGCAAGTGGAGATCTTTGAGCTGTGTGGAAAGATACTCTTGTTGATGAACTATTTATTTGACTAGAAATTGATTAAAGCAAAAAAAATTTGTCTGTATTTTTGGAGAAGAAATTACGTATAATTTTTAAATTATTTGTATTTTAAAATTATTAAAAAATAACTAAAATCAAAATTTGATAAGAACATAATATAGATTCCCATACGATGAAAATATAATATGGAAAAACTAATAATTTTAAAAGCGAAAGCATATGTAAATTCATAATTGATTTGACTTGTATGAAACTATGTCTAAATATGCATTTGTTTTGTATGAAGACTCATATGGTTTTTTATAGGATAAGAAAGATTGATTTGTATGAAACTTTGGTTAATTTGAAAATTTCATACAGTATTTACACATAAAATCATGATTATTAATAATCATTAAATTTTATTAAGTTAAATCTTAAGAGATATTTTAATTAGACTATCATAAAAGATAACTGTACATATTTCATTTGACTTAGTTTTACCCAATTTATTTGATAATTTCAACAACCATCTACTTTATGCTATCCATGTTATCAGAAAAATGTGTATAACTTGAATAAACTAAAACTTTACTATCATTTTTTGGATATTCTTTAAACAATCAGAACAGATAATCTTGATATTTATATATGTATATATATATATATTCATTATACAAAAATTTTAGATAATTATTAATTTATTTAGTTAAAGATCTAAATAAATTAAGATTAAGATATGTAATTCATACTTTAACATTAATTTATTTACTTTATCCTTTTTTTTTAATTATATGGAATGTTATATATTTCACAAAATATATCATCATCATCTCTGAGCTAGTAATACGGCTATATATAAATAAGATTAAACATAATAAAGAGTTATGAATCTTATTAATTCATTGAGATTTTTGTATTTTTATGATAGCATGTCAAATATTTTATATAATTTATCGTCTCTTGAATATATAAAAAATATAATCATTTATTAATTGTGGATATGTATTAATTAATTGAGTTATTTTTATTTTGTGGTGATTATTATTGTATGCTAATTTGGAATATTTCTACATATATGCACTCTTTAATAATCTAATATATAAAAATTTTGTTATTTGTTTTTGTTCAATATACAAAATAATCTAATATGTGCAGAATATTTTGACTGCAATCTATTTTACCCAATATATATATAAGTATCAGTTAAAATAGATTTTTAAATTTGTATATGCTTTTTTTGTTTTTGATTATATAATATATAAAAATGACATGTACCAATATATATAGATATATATATATATACATATTGAATTTAAATTTAATTACAGTAATTTGTTAGATAATTCCAACAATGATCTATTTGGGCTAGTCGTGTCATAAAAAAACATGTATTACGTGAATACGCTGAAACTTAACATCACATTTTTGGTATTCCTTAAACAAATGTTAGTGATAAGATAATCTTGATATATATATATATATATTCATTATACATAATTTTTAGATTATTATTAATTGATTTAGTAAAGATCTAAATAAATTAAGATTATTATATATAATTTGTACTAAAACATTAATGTATTTATGAAGGCCTATTAATTCAGTGTTTTTTTAAATATTTACAAACACTAATTAATTGATTGATTTTTTCTCTATTTTTGTAATGGTATGTAAATTTTTTTATATATTTTATCATCTTCGTCAACAAAGGTTAGCAAATAACAAATCTAATGGTTCACCCTAAGATAGCAACGAAAAAGTCTATTAAAAAATGAAACATAATATATCAAGTAGAAATTCTCGAAAGACTAGACATACAAAACATATGCAAGTTTGATCTTTGAGCTGTGTGGAAAGCTATTCTTGTTGATGAACTATTTATTTGACTAGAAGTTGACTAAAGTAGACAAAATTTGTCAGTATTTTGGGAGAAGAAATTGTGAAGAATTTTCAAATTATTTGTGTTTAAAAATTATTAAAAAATAACAAAAATCAAAATATGATAGGAACATGCTGTTGATTTCCTTATGATCAAAATGTAATATGGAATAACTAATAAATTTAAACGCGAAAGCATATGTAAAATAATAATTGATTTGACTTGTATGAAAGTATATCTAAATATGTATTTGTTTTGTATGAAGACTCGTATGGTTTTTTATACGATTAGATAGATTGATTTGTATGAAGCTTTGGTTTAATATATATTTTTTGTAAATTCATAATTAATTTGATTTTTATGAAAGTATGCTTAAATAAATATTTGATTTATATGAAAACTAGTATGGTCTTACGTATGATTAGAATGATTTGATTCGTATGAATGTGTGTCTAAATATATATTTGTTTTGTAAGAAGTCTCATACCTTCTTTCGAAGTTATAGAGACTGACACTGAACCTAACTTATCGTAATAAGTTTCCTATTTTTCAATTTGATTCCTAAACATAAGGTATTTACACATAAAATCATGATTATTAATAATCATTAAGTTTATTAAGTTAAATCTTAAGAAATATTTTAATTAGACTATCATAAAAGACAATTGTACACATTTAATTTGACTTGGTTTTCCCAAATTTATTTGATAATTTCAACAACCATCTATTTAATGCTATGCATGTTATCAAAGAAATATGTATAACTTGAATACACTCAAACTTTACTATCACCTTTTAGATATGCTTTAAACAATCCGAACATATAGTCTTGATATATATATATATATATATTCATCATACATAATTTTTAAATGATTGTAAAGATCTAAATAAATCAAGATTATGATATGTAATTCGTAATAAAACATTAATTTATTTACTTTATCTTTTTATTTTTGTTTAATTATATGGAATATTATATATTTCACAAAATATATCATCTTCATTTATGAGCTAGTAATACAGCTATATATAAAAAAGATTAAACATAATAAAGATTTACGAAGCTTATTAATTGATTGAGTTATTTTCTATTTTTATTATGGTATGTCAAATATTTTATATAATTTATCGTCTCTTGAATATATAAAAAATCATCATTTATAAATTTTGGATATATATTAATTAATTAGTAATTTTTATTTTGTGGTGTTTTTTATTGTATGTTAATTTGGAATATTTCTCAATATATGCACTCTTTAATAATCTAATATATAAAAAAATTATTATTTGTTTTTGTTCGATAAACAAAATAATTTAATATACGAAGAATATTTTGATTGCAATCTATTTTATCTTATATATATATATAAGTATCAATTAAAATAGCTTTTTAAATTTGTATATGCTTTTTTTATTTTTTATTATATAATATATAAAAAAGACATGTACCAATATATATATTTATAAATATAGAGTAGTGTCATGCTAAAATAGATTTCTAAATTTGGATATGGTATTTCTTTTTTTTAAATAATATATAATATCCTTTTAATTATCACACAATATTATAGTTATTTGTAAATAACTAATTCATCCATAATGATTTGATTTGTATAAATGTATGCCTAAATCTATATTTGTTTTGTATGAAGATTTGTATGGAGGAGCTTGAGATTAAGTTATGACATACTGATCGTTAATTACAAATAATAACTCATGATTATTAATATTCATTAAGTTACATTAATTTCAATCTTAGATGATTATTTTAATTAGGCCAGCATAAGACAACTATACATATTGGATTTGAATTCAATTAGAGTAATTTGTTAGACAATTCCAAATAATATTTTAATTGGGCTAGGCGTGTTATAAAAAAATATGTATTACATCAATAAGCTCAAACTTGATATATATAAATATATATATATATATATTCATTATACATAATTTTTAGATTAATATTAATTAATTTAGTAAAGATCGAAATAAATCAAGATCATTATATATAATTTGTACTAAAACATTAATTAATTTATGAAGGCTTATTAATTGAGTGAGTTTTTAAATATTTACAACCACTTTTTAATTGAATGATTTTTTTTCTACTTTTATAATGGTATGTCAAATATTTTATATATTTTGTCACCTTCATCAGCAAAGGTTAGCAAATAACAAATCTAATGCTTCACCATAAGATAGCAGTGAAAAATTCTATTGAAAAATGAAACATACTATACCAAAAAGACTATGCCCGAAAGACTAGACGAAGTAGAAATGCCCGAAAGACTAGACGTATAACGCATATGCTAGTGGAGATCTTTGAGTTGTGTGGAAAGTTACTCTTGTTGATAAATTATTTATTTGACTAGAAGTTGATTGAAGCAAACAAAATTTGTCTTTATTTTGGGAGAAGAAATTATGAAGAATTCAGAAATTATTTGTATTTTAAAATTTATAAAAAATAACTAAAATCAAAATATGATAAGAACATGATATGGATTTCCATATGATCAAAATATAATATGGAAAAATTAATAATATTAAAAGGGAAAGCATATGTAAATTCATAATTGATTTGACTTGTATGAAAGTATGTCTAAATATGTATTTGATTTGTATGAAGACTCTTATAGTTTTTTATACGATATGAATGATTAATAATTATGAAGCTTTGGTTAAATATATATTTTTTGGAAATTCATAATTTACTTGATTTATATGAAAGTATGTCTAAATAAATATTTGTCTTATATGAAGACTTGTATGGTCTTTCATACGGTTAGAATGATTTGATTATATGAATGTGTGTCTAAATATATATCTATTTTGTATGAAGTCTCATACCGTCTTTCGAAGTCATAGAGCCTGGACCAAACCCAACTTATATTAATAACTTTCCTATTTTTTAATTGATCCCTAAAAAAATTGAAAATTCCATATGGTATTAACACATAAAATCATGATTATTAATAATCATTAAGTTTGATTAAGTTAAATCTTAAGAAATATTTTAATTCAACTATCATAAGACAAATGTACACATTTAATTTGACTTTGTTTACCCAATTTATTTCATAATTTCAACAACCATATACTTAATATTATGCATGTTATCAAGAAAATGTGTATAATATGAATAAACTCAAACTTTACTATCAACTTTTCGAATATTCTTTAAACAATCTGAACAGATAATCTTGATATATATATATATATTCATCATACATAATGTTTAGAGAATTATTACTTGATTTAATAAATATCTAAATAAATCAAGATTATGTAATGTAATTCATACTAAAGCATTAATTTATTTACTTTATCTTTTTTCTTTAATTGTATGGACTATTATATATTTCACAACATATATCATCTTCATCTATGAGATAGAAATACGGCTATACATAAAGAAGATTAAACATAATAAAGATTTACGATGCTTATTAATTGATTGAGTTTTTTTCTATTTTTATTATGGTATGTCAAATATTTTATACAAATTATCGTCTCTTGAATATATAAAAAAATATCATCATTCATAAATTTTAGATATATATATATATTAACTAATTCTGTAATTTAATTTTGTGGTGATTATTATTGTATGTTAATTTAGAATATTTATCAATTTATGCACTCTTTAATATTCTAATATATAATATTGTTTTTATTTATTTTTGTTCAATAAACAAAATAATCTAATATATGAAGAATATTTTGATTGCAATTATTTTATTGTATACACATATATATATATATAAAGTATTAGTTAAAAAAGCTTTTGTGTTTTTATTTATATAATATATAAAAAAGGCATGTACCAATATGTATATATATATATATATATAAAGATAAGTGTCAAGTTAAAATAAATTTCGAAATTTGGATATGCTTTTTTTTAAAAAACAATATTTAATATCCTTTTACTTATTAAACAGTATTATTATTATTAGTAAATAACTAATTCATCCATAATGATTTGATTTGTATAGATGTATATCTAAATCTATATTTGTTTTATATGAAGACTCGTACGGAAGACCATATATAAAGAGTTTGAGATTGAGTTATGAGGTAGGGATCATTATTTACAAATAATAAGTTATGATTATTAATATTCATTAAGTTGCATTAATTTCAATCTTAGATAATCATTTTAATTAGGCCAGCATATGGCAACTATAAATATTAAATTTGAATAGAATTTAAGTAATTTGTTAGATAATTTCTTTTACTTGGGCTAGGCATGTCACAAAAATAATATGTCTTACGTGAATAAGCTTAAACTTTACATCACATTTTGTGTATTCCTTAAACAAATGTTAGTGATAAGATAATCTTGATTTATTCATATAACTATATATATATATATTCATTATACATAATTTTTAGATTATTATTAATTGATTTAGTAAGGATTTAAATAAATCTAGATTATGATATGTAATTTGTATAGAAACTTTAATTAATTTACGATGGCTTATTAATTCAGTGAGTTTTTAAATATTTACTAACACTTATTAATTAATTGATTTTTTTTCTTTCTATTTTTAACATACTATATGAAGTAGAAATTCCCGAAAGGCTAGACATACAATGTACTGCAAGTGGAGATCTTTGCTCGGTGTGGAAACATACTCTTGTTGATTAACTATTTGTTTGACTAGAAGTTGACTGAAGCAAACAAAATATGTCTGTATTTTGGGAGATGAAATAATTAAGAATTTTGAAATTATTTGTATTTTAATATTATTAAAAAATAACAAAAATTAAAATATGATAAGAACATGATATTGATTTCCATACGATCAAAGTATAATATTGAAAAACTACTAATTTTAAAAGCGAACGCAAATTTAAATTCATAATTGATTTGACTTGTATGAAAGTATGTCTAAATATGTATTTGTTTTGTATGAAGACTCATATGGTTTTTTATACGATATGAATGATTGGTTTGTATGAAGCTTTGGTTAAATATATATTTTTTGTAAATTCATAATTGATTTGATTTTTATGAAAGTATGCCTAAATAAATATTTGTTTTATATGAAGACTTGTATGGTCTTTCATACGATAAGAATGATTTGATTTGTATGAATGTGTGTCTAAATATATATTTGTTTTGTATGAAGTCTCACACCGTCTTTTGGTGTCATAGAGTTTGAGACTGAACCCAACTTATCGTAATAAGTATCCTAATTTTCTATTTGATCTCTAAACTAATTGAAAATTCCATACGGTATTAACACATAAAATCATGAATATTAATAATCATTAAGTTTCATTAAATTGAATCTTAAGAGATGTTTTAATTAGACAATCATAAAAGACAACTGTAGAAATTTAATTTGACTTTGTTTTACCCAATTTATTTGATAATTTCAACAACCATCTACTTAATGCTATGCATGTTATCAGAAAAATATGTATAACTTGAATAAACTGAAACTTTACAATCATCTTTTGGATATTCTTTAAACAATCTGAATAGATAATCTTGATATATATACACACACATATATATTTATTCATAATACATAATATTTAGATACTTATTAACTGATTTAGTAAATATCTAAATAAAGGAAGATTATAATGTGTAATTCATACTAAACATTAATTTATTTACTTTATCAAATTTTCTAATTATATGGAATGTTATATATATTTCACAATGTATACCAAATTCATCTATGAGCTAGTAATACAGTTATATATAAAGAAGATTAAACATAATAAAGATTTAGGAAGCTTATTAATTGATTGAGTTTTTTTCTATTTTTTATTATGTGTCAAATATTTTATATAATTTATCGTCGCTTGAATATATAAAAAAAAAATATCATCATTCATAAATATTGGATATATATTAATTAGTTTGGGTAATTTTTTATTTTGTGGTGATTATTATTGTATGTTAATTTGGAATATTTCTCAATATATGCACTCTTTAATAATCTAATATTTAAAAATTTTGTTTTTTGTTTTTATTCAATAAACAAAAGTAATCTAATATATAAAGAATATTTTGATTCCAATCTATTTTATCTATTATATATATATATATAAATTATCAATTAAAATAGCTTTTTAAATTTGTATATGCTTTTTTTGTTTTTTTATTATATATATATAAAAAAAGACATGTAACCATATATACATAGATAAATATATATAAAGAGAATTGTTAAGTTTAAATAGAGTTCTAAATTTGGATACGATTTATCTTTTTTTAAACAATATATGGTATCCTTTTAACTATTAAACAATATCATTATTATTAGTAAATAACTAATTCATCCATAATGATTTGATTTATATAGATGTATGCCTAAGTCTATATTTTTTTTGTATGAAGACTCGTATGGAAGACCATACGATCAGAACATGGAAGTGTAAATAAAGAGATTGAGATTGAGTTAATACGTAGGCATCATTATTTACAAATAAAAACTCATGATTATTAATATTCATTAACTTACATTAATTTCAATCTTAGATAATCATTTTAATTAGGCCAGCATAAGAAAACTATACATAATGAATTTGAATTGAATTAGATTAATTTGTTAGATAATTCCAACAATGTTTTACTTGGGCTAGGCGTGTCCTGAAAAAGATATGTATTACGTGAATAACAAATCTAATTGTTCACCATAAGATAGCAACGAAAAAGTCCATTGAAAAATGAAACATACTACGTGAAGTAGAAATGACTGAAAGACTAGCATACAACGCATATGCAAGTGGAGATCTTTGAGTTGTGTGGAAAGATACTTTTGTTGATGACTATTTATTTGACTAGAAGTTGACTGAAGCAAACAAAATTTGTCTGTAAGGAAGAAGAAATTATGAAGAATTTTAAAATTATTTATATTTTAAAATTATTAAAAAATAATTAAAATCAAAATATGATAAGAACATGATATGGATTTCCATATGAACAAAATATAATAATGAAAAACTAATAATTTTAAAAGAGAAAGCATATGTAAATTCATAATTGATTTGACTTGTATGAAAGTATGTCTAAATATATATTTGTTTTGTATGAAGACTCGTATGATTTTTTATACGATAAGAATAATAGATTTGTATGAAACTTTGGTTAAATATATATATATTTTTTAAATTCATAATTGATTTGATTTGTATGAAAGTATGCATAAATAAATATTTGTTATATATGAAGACTTGTATGGTCTTTCATACGGTTCGAATGATTTGATTTGTATGAATGTATGCCTAAATATATATTTGTTTTGTATGAAGTCTCACAACGTCTTTCGAAGTTATAGAGCCTGGTACTGAACCTAACTAATTGTAATAAGTTTCCTTTCTTAGAATTTGATCTCTAAACAAATTGAAAATTACATACGGTATTGACACATAAAATTATGATGATTAATAATCATTAAGTTTCATTAAAGACAATTGTACACATTTAATTTGACTTGGTTTTACCCAATTTATTTGATAATTTCAACAACCATCTACTTAATGCTATGAATGTTATCAGAAAAATGAGTATAACTTGAATAAACTAAAACTTTACTATCACATTTTCGATATTCTTTAAACAATCTGAACAGATAATATTGATAAATATATATATTCATCATACATAAAGTTTAGATAATTATTAATTGTTTTAGTAAAGATCTAAATAAATCAAGATTAGGATATGTAATTCATACTAAAACATTAATTTATTTACTTTATCCTTTTTTTTTAATTATATGGAATCTTATATATTTCACAAAATATATCATCTTCATCTATGAGCTAGTAATACGGTTATATATATAAAAGATTAAGGATAATTAGTGGATTGAGTTTGTTTTTTCTTTATTTATTATGGTATGTCAAACATTTTATATAATTTATCGTCTCTTCAATGTATATAAAAAATATCATCATTCATAAATTTTGGATATATATTAATTAATTGAGTAATTTTTGTTTTGTGATAATTATTATTGTATATTAATTTGGAATATTTCTCAATATATGCACTCTTTAATAATCTAATATATAAAACTTTTGTTATTTGTTTTTATTCAATAAACAAAATAATCTAATATATGAAGAATATTTTGATTGCAATTATTTTATATTATATATATATAAGTATCAGTAAATATCTTTTTAAATTTGTATATGCTTTTTTTATTATATAATATATAAAAAAGACATGTACCAATATACATATATAAATATATATATATATATTTATAAAGAGAAGTGTCAAGTTAAAATAGATTTCTAAATTTGGATATGCTTTTTCTTTTTCTTAAAAAATAAATAATATCCTTTTATTTGTTAAACAATATTATTATTATTAGTAAATAACTAATATATCCATAATGATTTTATTTGTATAGATGTATGCCTAAATCTATAAAACATTACATCACATTTTGGGTATTTCTTAATTAATTGTTAGTGATAAGATAATCTTGATATATATATATATTCATTATACATAATTTTTAGATTGTTACTAATTGATTTAGTAAAGATCTAAAGAAATTAAGATCATTATATTTAATTTGTACTGAAACATTAATTAATTACGAAGGCTTATTAATTGAGTGAGTTTTTAAATATTTACGTGCACTTATTAATTAATAGATTTTTTTCTATTTTTATAATGGTATGTCAAATATTTTACATATTTTCTCTTTTTCATCAACAAAGGATAGCAAATAACAAATCTAATGGTTCACCATAAGATAGCAAGGAACAAGTCTATGAAAAAAGGAAACATACTATATGAAGTAGAAATTGCCCGAAAGACTAGGAATAGAATGCATATGCACGTGGAGATCTTTGAACTATGTGGAAAGATACGCTTGTTCATGAACTATTTATTTGACTAGAAGTTGACTGAAACAAAGAAAATTTGTCTGTAATTTGGGATAAGAAATTATGAAAAATTCATAAAATTATTTGTATTTTAAAATTATTAAAAAACTAATTAAAATCAAAATATGATAAGAACATGATATGGGCTTCCATATGATCAAAATATAATAAGGAGAAACTAATAATTTTAAAAGCAAAAGCATATGTAAATTCGTAATTGATTTGACTTGTATGAAAGTATGTCTAAATATGTATTTCTTTTGTCTAAAGACTCGTATGGTTTTTTATACGATAAGAATGATTAATTTGTTTGAAGCTATGGTTAAATATATTTTTTTGTAAATTCATAATTGATTTGATTTGCATGAAACTATTCCTAAATAATTTTTTTTATATGAAGACTTTTGTGGTCTTTCATACGATTAGAATGATTTGAATTGTATTAATATGTGTCTAAATAAATATATTTGTTTTGTATGAAGTCTCTTACCGTGTTTCGAAGTTATAGAGTCTGGGACTGAACCCAACTTATAGTAATAAGTTTCCTACTTTTCAATTTGATCTCTAAACAAATTGAAAATTACGTATGGTATTTACACATAAAATCATGATTATTAATAATAATTAAGTTTCATTAATTTAAATCTTAAGAGATATTTTAATTAGACTATCATAAAAGACAACTGTACACATGTAATTTGACTTGGTTTTACCCAATTTGTTTGATAATTTCAAATATTTTATCATAAAAAAATATGTATTACGTGAATAAGATCAAACTTTACATCACATTTTGGGTATTCCTTAAATAATTTTTAGTGATAAGATAATCTTGATATATATATATATATATAAATATTCATTATACATAATTTTTAGTTTATTATTAATTGATTTAGTAAAGATCTAAATAAATTAAGATCATTATATATAATTTGTACTGAAACATTAATTAATTACGAAGGCTTATTAATTGAGTGAGCTTTTAAATATTTACAAACACTTATTAATTAATTAAGTTTTTTTCTATTTTTGTAAAGGTATGTCAAATATTTTATATATTTTATCCTCTTCGTCAATAAAGGATAGAAAATGAAAAATCTAATGGTTCACCATTTATAAAAAACAAACAAGTCTATTGAAAAATGGAACGTACTATTTGAAGTCGAAATGTCCGAAAGACTAGACATATAATGCATATGCACGTGGAGATCTTTGAACTATGTGTAAATTTACGCTCGTTGATGAACTATTTATTTGACTATAGGAAACAAAATTTGTCTGTATTTTGGGAGAAGAAATTATGAATTTTTTTTAAATTACTTTTATTTTAAAATTATTAAAAAATAACTAAAATCAAAATATGATGAGAACATGACATGAATTTCCATAAGATAAAAATATAATAAGGAAAAACTTGTAATTTTAAAAGCGAAAGCATATGTAAATTCATAATTGATTCGACTTGTATGAAAGTATGTCTAAATATGTATTTGTTTTGTATGAAGACTCGCATGGTTTTTTATGTGATAAGAATGATTGATTTGCATGAAGCTTTGGTTAAATATATATTTTTTTAAATTCATAATTGATTTGATTTGTATGAAAGTATGCCTAAATAAATATTTGTTTTTTATGAAGACTAGTTATATTTATATTTTCATTATATATCATTTTTAGATTTTTATTAATTAATTTAGTAAATATCTAAATAAATCAAGATCATTATATATAATTTTTACTAAAACATTATTAATTTATATTATATGAAGACTTGCATGGTTTTTCATACGATTAGAATGATTTGATTTGTATGAAGTCTCATACCGTCTTTCGAAGTTATAGAGCAACTTATGGTAATAAGTTTGCTATTTTACAATTTGATCTCTAAACAAATTGAAAATGTGAAACGGTATTTACACATAAAATCATGATTATTAATAATCATTAAGTTCCATTAAGTTAAATCTTAAAAGATATTTTAATTAGACTATCAAGAAAGACAACTGTAAATATTTAGTTTGACTTGGTTTTGCCCAATTTATTTGATAATTTCAACAAACATCTACATAATGCTCTGCATGTGCTGAGAAAAATATATATAACTTGAAGAAACTCAAACTTTACTATCACCTTTTGAATATTCTTTAAACAATCTGAACATATAATTTGGATATATATATATATATATTCATGATACATAATTTTTAGATAATTATTAATTGATTTAGCAAAGATCTAAATAAATCAAGATTATGATATGTAATTCATACTAAAACATCAATTTATTTACTTTATCCTTTTTTTAATTATATGGAATATTATATATTTCACAAAATATATCATCTTCATCTATGAGCTAGTAATATGGCTATATATAGAGAAGATTAAACATAATAAAGATTTACTAAACTTATTCATTGATTGAGTTCTTTTCTATTTTGAACATAAAAAAATATCATCATTCATAAATTTGGATATATATTAATTTTGGATATAAATTTTGGATATATATTAAATAATTTTTACATCCCAAAATCACTTTTAGAATATTACTACTACTTCACTTTCTAAAACCTTGATTTAATTTATTTTTTTTTCACAACCAATCAGACGAAAAAGTCCGAATCATTATTAAAAAACCAGAAATAGAAATATCATGTACTTGTTCATCAAACCACTGGAAAATCAATATTAAAGAAATTCAAAAGCAAAATAAAATTCTTTTAAATTTATGGAATGAACGAGAAAATTTAAACTTTTAAATGTGGCAACAACATAGTCCACAGGCCGGCTGCACCGCGTAGCTCACTCCTCCTTGACTTCCTTACCTAAAATGGTGAGAGGGTGAGTGTTGGATAACACTATGTGGGCTAACTCTTTTACCCACAAGAGCACATATACACGAGAGCATAACAATTTACATCGCATAGAGGCATCTTGTACTCTAAAGCACTTCACATATAACCATAAATCATGAACCTTGTAATATGTATACTATTTACTTATTATCATACACATAAGAGCACATCAATCTTGCTTGGGACCGCGTTGTCCTACTCGAGCATCATGAGTTCGGGAGCTACCCGAAGTGATCTTTTGATCAGAATCTTGTTCGAGTCGTACCTGCAAATCTTAGCCATATCTATGTACGGTATTATCCATACTTCTTAAACATTGTGCGGCTTTACCACGAATCTTGCAAATAAGACATCACATATGTATGTCAAACATTCTCTTCATGGAATCATGTCATCAAACCATCATCATGTCACATTTAACATTCACAATACCAATGCATATCATAAATCATTGCCATATAAACATGTACATTTCTCTAGAGAGTAATTAAACAAACCACAACACATGATTAGTGTGAGAGTATCACCCACCTCTTACAGTAGTAGGGATGGTATCTGCAATATGTATGGTCCTAAACTCGAGGTCTCTGGAGCTCCTACAATAGGGATGAATTATTCATTATTAACCCTTTAACTAAATACAATCTTAATCTATAAAATACTAAGATGTTATTGACCAGAACTGTACAAATGGACTTAAAATAGGTTAGGAAATGGGAGCGGGGACTAATATTTATAAAGGTTGTGAAAACGAGCTTCTATTAAACTTAAACACATTCCGACCTTGAATTATGTGCATAGTAAATAAATTTGAAACTTCAATTTTCTCAACTCTAATTATACATAATGAAATTTGTGGCATTTTACCACTTATTTGAGTCCAATCGGACTTAAAACGAAGATTTTATGACGATTCGATGTATATTCCTACGGTACAGTATAGAATGAATATTTTATAATTCGTAAACTCTATAGAGGAGCAAGCTAAATTTTTAAATGTAGAAACTAGAATACTGTGAAAGTATTCTGTAAACTTTTCATGCCTTTTTTAGAAGATTTACTAGTGATTTTGGATTTTTAAAACCGAAATAAATAAAGCTATAGTTATTTTCGTTGCTATCTTATGGTTGAGTTGAATTTTTTTTTGAAAGATGAATAAGACCTATAGGAACTACATATTAAAAATTGAAGATTTTTGGATAACTTCAAACATATATTTTGAATTCTCAAATCAGAACCGTATTAGTTTATAAATTTGATCTTGAGTAATAGAAAATTCATATAAAATTAAATAGAAACCCAAATAACCTAATACTTAAAAAATGAATTAAAATTATAGAAATGGATGACATATTTAAATTTTAAAGTATTTGGATATGTATAAGAATATATTTTGAAATTTTCAATCATAAACATTGGAATTTGTAAACCTGGATAGCAAGTGATAAAAAATTTGTATAAAACAGAATACATGTCTAATGTGCTTGATATTTCAATCATGACTCATAATCATAATATGGAACAACATATTAAAATTTCATAGAGTTTCGAGATGTATAAATAAGACTTTCGAATTTGTTTCCATAAAGTACCTGAAAGTTGAAAGGAAGGAAGAAGGATCTTGAATGAATGATGGCGGCTCCCTGAGAATCCAGACCCTAATTTTTTTATTTTTTTATGACTATTAATTTGTAATTAAACAATCCATTTTATATTTATATCCAGGCTTAGTCATCCTATTGGGCTCTGCACCTGAGTTTATGGAGTTCAAAATTCATGAATATTTTTATTAAGCCCATTTAACTTAATAAAATGTGACCACAACAAATTCCAACTTAATTACCTTAAGCACATAATAATTCAATTAATTTTTTATACATTGCATTCAAATCACAGAAGCATAATTAATCATTCTCAAACAATTAAATCACATATGCTTGCATTGGAAGAAAATAAATCATTCCACATAATATGATTACGCATATGGAAATATTCGGGTTACTACATTAATTGAGTAATTTTATTTTGTGGTGATTATTATTTTATGTTAATTTGAAATATTTCTCAATATATGCACTCTTCAATAATATAATCTATAAAAAAAATTGTTATTTGTTTTTGTTCAATAAACAAAATAATTTAATATATGAAGAATATTTTGATTGCAATATATTTTATCTTATATATATATAAGTATCATTTAAAATAGCTTTTTAAATTTGTATATGCTTTTTTTGGTTTTTTATTATCTAATATATAAAAAAGATATGTACCAATATATATATATATAAAAGATATGTACCAATATATATGTACCATATGATTAGAACATGGAAGTATAAATAAAGTGCTTGAGATTGAGTTATGACGTAGGGATCATTATTTACAAATAAAAACTCATGATTAGTAATATTTATTAAGTTACATTAATTTCATCATTTTAAATAGGTCAGCATAAGTCAACTATACATATTGAATTTGAATTGAATTAGAGAAATTTGTTAGATAATTCCAACAATGTTTTACTTGGGTTAGACGTGTCATAAAAAATATATATTACGTGAATAAGCTCAAACTTTACATCACATTTTGGGTATTTCATAAACAATTGTTAGTGATAAGATAATCTTCATATTTGAACTAAATAAATCAAGATTATTATATATAATTTGAACTAAAACTTTAATTAATTTATGAAGGCTCATTAATTGAGTGAGTTACAAATACTTATTAATTGATTGATTTTTTCCTATTTTTATAATGTGATGTCAAATATTTTATATATTTTATCATCTTCGTCAACAAAAGTTAGCAAATAAAATATATAATGGTTCACCATAAGATAGTAATGAAAAAGTCTGTTGAAATATAAAACAACTATATGAAGTAGAAATGTCCGAAAGACTAGACATACAACGCATATGCAAGTGGAGAACTTTGAGTTAGGTGGAAAGATACTCTTGTTGATGAACTATTTATTTGACTAGAAGTTAACTGAAGCAAATGAAATTTATTTGTATTTTGGTAGAAGAAATTATGAAGAACTTTGAAATTATTTGTAAAAATTATTAAAAAATAACTAAAATTAAAATATGATAAGAACTTGATATGAATTTCCATACGATCAAAATATAATATGGAAAAACTAATAAAGTGAAAGCATATGTAAATTCATAATTGATTTGACTTGTATGAAAGTATGTCTTAATATGTAGTTGTTTTCAATGAAGACTTGTATGTTTTTTTATACAATAAGAATGATTGATTTGTATGAAGCTTTGGTTAAATATATATTTTTTGTAAATTTATAATTGATTTGATTTGTATGAAAGTATGCCTAAATAAATATTTGTTTTATATTAAGACCTGTATGGTCTTTGATACGATTAAAATGATTTGATTTGTTTGAATGTGTGTCTAAATATATATTTGTTTTGTATGAAGTCTCATACCATCTTTCGAAGTAATAGAGCCTGGGACTTAACTCAACTGATAGTAATAAGTTTCCTATTTTTGAATTTGATCTTTAAACAAATTGAAAATTTCATACTATATTTACACATAAAATCATGATTATTAACAATCATTAAAATTCATTAAGTTAAATCTTAAGACATATTTTAAGTAGACTATCATAAAAGACAACTGTATAAATTTAATTTGACTTGGATTTACCTAATTTATTTGATAATTTCAACAACCATCTACTTAATGCTATGCATGTTATCAGAAAAATGTGTATAACTTGAATGAACTCAAACTTTACTATCACCTTTTGGATATTCTTTAAACAATCTGACTAGATAATCTTGATATATATATATATTCATAATACATAATTTTTAGATAATTATTAACTGATTTAGTAAATATCTAAATAAATCAAGATTATGATATGTAATTCATAGTAAAACATTAATTTATTTACTTTATCCATCTTTATCTATGACCTTGTAAAATGGCTATATATAAAGGAGATTGAACATAATAAAGATTTACAAAGCCTATTAATTGGTTGCATTTTTTTCTATTTTTATTATGGTATGTCAAATATTTTATATAATTTATAGTCTCTTGAATATATAAAAAAATCCATAATTTATGAATGATCTTGATTTATTTAGATCTTTACTAAATCATATAAAAAAATATCCATATTAATTAATTTTTTAGTACAAATTATATATAATGATCTTGATTTATTTAGATCTTTACTAAATCATTTAATAATAATCTAAAAATTACGTAAAATGAATATATATATATATCAAGATTATCTTATCACTAACAATTGTTTAACGAATACCCAAAATGTGATGTAAAGTTTGAGCTTATTCACGTAATACATATTATTTTTATGACACGCCACGCCCAAGTAAAACATTGTTGGAATTATCTAAACAATTACTCTAATTCAATTCAAATTTAATATGTATAGTTGTCTTATGCTGGCCTACTTGAAATGATCATCTAAGATTGAAATTAATGTAACTTAATGAATATTAATAATCATGAGATTTTATTTGTAAATAATGATCCCTACGTCATAACTCAATCTCAAGCTCTTTATTTACACTTTCATGTTTTGATCGTATGGTCTTCCATACGAGTCTTCCTACAAAACAAATATATATTTACGCATACATCTATATAAATCAAATCATTATGGATGCATTAGTTATTTACTAATGCTAATAATATTGTTAATAATGAAAAGGATATTATATATTGTTAAAAAAAAAGAAAAACCATATCAAAATTTAGAAATCTATAACTTCACACTTCTCTTTATATATATTTATATATGTCTTTTTATATATTATATAATAAAAACACTAAAAAAGCATATACAAATTTAAAAAGTTATTTTATCATCTATATATATTTATATATATAGATGATAAAATAGATTGCAATCAGTTTATTCTTCATATATTAGATTACTTTGTTTATTTAACAAAAACAAATAACAAATTTTTTATATATTAGATTATTAAAGAGTGCATATATTGAGAAATATTCCAAATTAACATGTAATAATAATCACCACAAAATAAAAATTACTCAATTAATTAATATATATCCAAAATTTATGAATGATGATCTTTTTTTTCTGTATATTCAACTGATGATAAATTATATAAATTATTGGACATACCATAATATTTGACATCCAAAATCTTTATTATGCTTAAACAATTGTTACTCAATTAATTAATATATATCCACTTGCATATGCGTTGTATGTCTAGTGTTTCAGGAATTTCTACCTCATATAGTATGTTTCATTTTTCAGTAGAGTTTTCTATTGAGGATCTTATGATGAACCATTATATTTGTTATTTGCTAACCTTTGTTGACGAATATGATAAAATATATAAAATATTTGACATGCCATTATTGAAATAGAAAAAAAATCAATCAATTAATAAGTGTTGGTAAATATTAAAAAACTCACTCTATTAATAAGCCTTCGTAAATTAATTAATGTTTCAGTACAAATTATACGTAATGATTTTGATTTATATAGATCTTTACTAAATCAATTAATAATAATCTAAAACTTATATATAATGAATATATATATATATGTATATATCAAGATTATCTTATCACAAACAATTGTTTAAGGAATACCCAAAATGTTAAAGTTTGAGCTTATTCGCGTAATACATACTTTTTTTATGACATGCCTACCCCAAGTAAAACATCATCGAAATTATCCAAAAAACTACTCAAATTCAGTTCAAATTCAATATTTATAGTTCTCTTATGCTGGCCTAATTAAAATGATCATCTGAGATTGAAATTATTAATAATCATGTGTTTTTATTTGTAAATAATGATCCCTATGTCATAACTCAATATAAAACGCTTTATTTACACTACAATGTTTTCATCGTATGGTCTTCCATACGAGTCTTCATACAAAATAAATATATATTTAGGCATACATCTATATAAATCAAATCATTATGGATGAGTTAGTTATTTACTAATAATAATAATATTGTTTAATAATTAAAAGCATATTATATAAATTTTAAAAAAAAATCCAAATTTTGAAATATATTTTAACTTGACACTTCTCTTTATATATATATATATATATATATTTATTGGTACATGTCTTTTTCATATATTATATAATAAAAAAAACAAACAAAGCATATACAAATTTCAAAACAATCACAAAAATATAGATTTAGGCATACATCTATATAAATCAAATCATTATGGATGAATTAGTTATTTACTAATAATAATAATATTATTTAATAATTAAAAGGATATTAAATATTGTTTAAAAAAAAAAGCATATCCAAATTTAGAAATATATTTTAACTGGACACTTCTCTTTATATATATATATATATATTTGTACATGACTTTTTTATATATTATATAAATAATAACACAAAAAAGCATATACAAATTTGAAAAGCTATTTTAACTAATACTTTATATATATAAGATAAAGTAATTACAATCAAAATATTCTTCATATATTAGATTATTTTGTTTATTGAA
Organism: Caryopteris x clandonensis; assembly: GCA_028749325.2. NCBI lineage: Eukaryota > Viridiplantae > Streptophyta > Magnoliopsida > Lamiales > Lamiaceae > Caryopteris > Caryopteris x clandonensis. The sequence continues at coordinate 3,598,203 of JAPYKT020000034.1, read as the reverse complement.
CAAAAATAAATAACAACATTTTTATATATTAGATTATTAAAGAGTGCATATACTGAGAAATATTCCCAATTAACATACAACAATAATAACCACAAAATAAAAATTACTCAATTCATTAATATATATCCAAAATTTATGAATGATGATAAATTATATAAAATATTTAATATACCATAATAAAAATATGAAAAAACTCAATCAAATTAATAAGCATCGTAAATCTTTATTATGTTTAATCTTCTTTATATATAGCTGTATTACTAGCTCATAGATGAAGATGATATATTTTGTGAAATATATAATAGTCCATATAATTAAAAAAAATAAAGTAAATAAATTAATGTTTTTGTATGAATTACATATCATAATCTTGATTTATTTAGATCTGTACTAAATCAATTAATAATTATCCAAAAATTATGTATGATGAATATATATATATATATATTGGGATTATTTGTTCAGATTGTTTAAAGAATATCCAAAAGGTGATAGTAAAGTTTGAGTTTATTCAAGTTGTACACATTTTTCTGATAACATGCATAGCATTAAGTAGATGGTTGTTGAAATTATCAAATGAATTGCTTAAAACCAAGTCAAATTTAAATATCTTTTAAGATTTAACTTAATGAAAGTTAATGATTATTAATAATCATGACTTTATGTGTTACTACCATATGGAATTTTCAAATTGTTTAGAGATCGAATTGAAAAATAGTAAACTTATTACTATATGTTAGGTTTAGTCCTAGGATCTGTAAGTTCGAAAGACGGTATGAGATTTCATACCAAACAAATATATATTTAGACACACATTCATACAAATCAAATCATTGTAATCATATGAAAGACCATACAAGTCTTCATATAAAACAAATATTTATTTAAGCATACTTTCATACAAATCAAATCAATTATTAATTTACAAAAACATATATATTTAACCAAAGCTTCATACAAATCAATCATTCTTATCGTATAAAAAACCATACGAGCTTCCACACAAAACAAATACATATTTAGACATACTTTCATACAAGTCAAATACATATGCTTTTGGTTTTAAAATTTTTAGTTTTTCCGTATAATATTTTGATCGTATGGAAATCAATATAATGTTCTTATCATATTTTGATTTTACTTATTTTTTAATAATTTTAAAATACAAATAATTTCAAAATTCTTCATAATTTCTTCTCCCAAAATACAGACAAATTTTGTTTGCTTCAGTCAACTTCTAGTCAAATAAATAGTTCATCAACAAGATCTTTCTACTCAACTCAAAGATCTCCACTTGCATATACATTGTATATCTAGTCTTTCTTGGCATTTCTATTTCATATAGTATGTTTCATTTTTCAATAGACTTTTGCGTTGCTATCTTATGGTGAACCATTAGATTTGCTATTTGCTAACCTTTGTTGACGAAGATCATGAAATATATAAAATATTTGACATACCTTTATAAAAATAGAAAAAAATAAATCAATTAATAAGTGTTGGTAAATATTTAAAAGCTCACTCAATTAATAAGCCTTCGTAAATTAATTAATTTTTTAGTACAAATTACATATAATGATCTTGATTTATTTAGATCTTTACTAAATCAATTAATAATCATCTAAAATTATGTATAATGAATACATACATATATATATATATATCAAGATTATCTTATCACTAACAATTGTTTAAGGAATACCCAAAATGTGATGTAAAGTTTGAGCTTATTCACGTTTTACATATTTTTTTTTTGACACGCCTAGCCCAAGTAAATCATTGTTGGAATTATTTAACAAATTACTCTAATTCAATTCAAATTCAATATGTATAGTGGTCTTATGATTGCCTAATTAAAATGATCATATAAGATTGAAATTAATTTAACTTAATGAATATTAATAATCCTGAGTTATTATTTATAAATAATAATCCCTACATCATAACTCAATCTCAAACTCTTTATTGACACTTTCATTTCTGATCGTATGGTCTTCCATTCGAGTCTTCACAAAAAACAAATATAGTTTTAGGCATACATCTATACAAATCAAATCATTATGGATGAATTAGTTATTTACTAATAATAATAATATTTTTTAATAATTAAAAGGATATTATATATTGTTTAAATAAAAAGAAAAACCATATATTAATTTAGAAATCTATTTTAACTTGACACTTCTCTTAATTTATATATATATATATTGGTACATTTCTATTTTATATATTATAAAAAAAAAAACCAAAAGAGCATATACAAATTTAAAAAACTATTTTAACTGGTACATTTCTATTTTATATATATATTGCAATCAAAATACTCTTCATATATTAGATTATTTTTTTTATTGAACAAAAACAAATGACAAAATTTTTATATATTAGATTATTAAAGAGTGCATATATTGAGAAATATTCCTAAGTAACATATAATAATAATCACCACAAAATAAATATTACTCAATTAATTAATATATATCATAAATTTATGACTGATGATATTTTTTTATATATTCAAGAGACGAAAAATTACATAAAATATTTGACATACCATAAAAAAATAGAAAAAAAATCAATCAATTAAAAAGCTTCGTAAATATTTATTATGTTTAATCTTCTTTATATATAGTCGTATTACTCGCTCATAGATAAAGATAATATATTTTACGAAATATATAACATTCCACCTAACTGAAAAAAAATGATAAAGTAAATAAATTAATGCTTTAATATGAATTACATATCATAATCTTTTTTTATTTAGATCTTTACTAAATCAATTAATAATTATCTAAAAGCTATGTATGATAAATATACATATATATATCAAGATTATCTGTTCAGATTGAGTAAAGAATATCCGAAAGGCGATAGTAAAGTTTGAGTTTATTCGAGTTATACACTTTTTTCTGATAACATGCATAACATTAAGTAGATGTTTGCTGAAATTATCAAATAAATTGGATAAAACCAAGTCAAATTAAATGTGTACAGTTGTCTTTTATGATAGTTTAATTAAAATATCTCTTAAGATTTAACTTAATGAAACTTAATGATTTTTAATAATCTTGATTTCATGTGTAAATACCGTATGGAATTTTTTATTTGTTTATGAGACTTCTTACAAAACAAATATATATTTAGACACTTATTTATACAAATCAAATCATTCTAATCATATGAAAGAGCATACATGTCTTCATATAAAACAAATATTTATTTAGACAGTATGAGACTTTTTACAATAAAATATTTATATTTAGACACATATTCATACAAATCAAATCATTCTAATCGTATGATAGACCATACAAGTCTTCATATAAATCAAATATTTATTTAGCCATACTTTCATATAAATCAAATCAATTATGAATTTACAAAAAATATATATTCAACCAAAGCTTCATACAAATTAATCATTCTTATCGTATAAAAAACCACACGAGTCTTCATACAAAAAAAATACATATATAGACATACTTTCATTCAAGTTAAATCAATTATAAATTTACATATGATTTTATTTTTAAAATTATTAATTTTTCCATATTATATTTTGATCGTATGGAAATCCATATCATGTTCTTATCATGTTTTGCTTTTAGTTATTTATTAATAATTTTAAAATACTTATAATTTTGAAAATTCTTCATAATTTCTTCTCCCAAAATACAGACAATTTGTTTTGGCTTCAGACGACTTCTAGTCAAATAAATAGTTCATCAATAAGAGTATCTTTCCACACAGCTCAAAGATCTCCACTTGCATATGCGTTGTGTGTCTAGTCTTTCGGGCATTTCTACTTCATATAATATGCTTCATTTTACAATAGACTTTTTTGTTGCTATCTTATGGTGAACCATTAGATTTGTTATTTTCTAACCTTTGTTTATGAAGATGATAAAATGTATAAAATATTTAACATACCATTATAAAAATAGAAAAAAAATCAATCAATTAATAAGTGTTTCTAAATATTTAAAAACTCACTCAATTAATAAGCCTTCGTAAAGTAATTAGTGTTTTTTGTACAACTTATATAAAATGATCTTGATTTATTTAGATCTTTACTAAATCAATTAATAATAATCTAAAAATTATGTATAAGGAATATATATATATATATATCAAGATTATCTTATCACTAACAATTGTTTAAGGAATACCCAAAATGTGATGTAAAGTTTGAGCTTATTCACGTAATACATATTTTTTTTGTAACACACCTATCCCAAGTAAAACATTGTTGGAATTATCTAACAAATTACTCTAATTCAATTCAAATTCTATATGTATAGTTGTCTTACGCTGGCCTAATTAAAATCATCATCTAAGATTCAAATTAATGTAACTTAATGAATATTAATAATCATGAGTTATTATGTTTATATATATATATATATTGCTACATATCTTTTTTATATATGATATAATAAAAAAAACAAAAAAAGTATATACAAATTTTAAAAGCTATTTTAACTGATACTTATATATATATATATATATATCAATGGTGCAATGATCCCTATGTCATAACTCAATCTCAAGCTCTTTATTTACACTTCCATGTTCTGATCGTATGGTCTTTCGTACGTGTTTTCATAAAAAACAAATGTAGATTTAGGCATACATCTATGCAAATCAAATCATTATGGATGAATTACTTATTTAATAATAATAATAATGTTTAATAATTAAAAGGATATTATATATTGTTTTAAAAAAAAAAGCATATCCAAATTTAGAAATCTATTTTAACTTTACACTTCTCTTAATTTATATATATATATATATATATATATATTGGTACATAACTTTACTATACATTATATAATCAAAAAAATAAAAAAAGCATATACAAATTTAAATAGCTATTTTATATGTAACTTATATATATATATAAGATTAAATAGATTACAATCAAAATATGTTTCATATATTACATTATTTTGTTTATTGAACAAAAACAAATAATAAATTTTTTATATATTAGATTATTAAAGAGTGCATATATTGAAAAATATTCCAAATTAACATACAATAATAATCACAAAAATATTTGACATACCATAACAAAAATAGAAAAAAAACTCAATTAATTAATAAACCTTTGTAAATTAATTAATGTTTTAGTACAAATTATATATAATAATCTTGATTTATTTAGATCTTTGCTAAATCAATTAATAATAATCTAAAAATTATGTATAATGAATATATATATATATATATATCAAGATTATCTTATTACTAACAATTGTTGAAGTAATACCCAAAATGTGATGTAAAGTTTGAGCTTACTCACGTAATACATATTTTTTTATGACACGCCTAGACCAAGTCAAACATTGTCTTATGCAATATGTATAGTTGTCTTATGTTGACCTAATTAAAATGTATAGTTGTCTTATGACAAATTACTCTAATTCAATTCAAATTCAATATGTATAGTTGTCTTATGCTGACCTAATTAAAATGATCATCTAAGATTGAAATTAATGTACCTTTATTATTTGTAAATAATGATCCCTACGTCATAACTCAATCTCAAGCTCTTTATTTACATTTCCATATTTGATCATAAGGTCTTTCCATATGAGTCTTCATAAAAAACAAATATAGATTTAGGCATACATCTATACAAATCAAATCATTATGCATGAATTAGTTATTTACTAATAATAGTAATATTGTTTAATAATTAAAAGGATATTATATATTGTTTAAAAAAGAAAAGCATATCCAAATTTAGAAATCTATTTTAATTCGACACTTCTCTTTATTTATATATAAATATATATTGGTACATGTCTTTTTTATATATTATATAATAAAAAACAAAATGCATATGAAAATTTAAAAAGCTATTTTAATTGATACTTATATATATATATATAAGATTAAATAGATTGTAATCAAAATATTATTCATATATTAGATTATTTTGTTTATCGAACAAAAATAAATTTTTTTTTATATATATTAGATTGTTAAAGAGTGCATATATTGAGAAATATTCCAAATTAAAATACAATATTAATCACCACAAAATAAAAATTGCTCAATTAATTAATATATATCCAAAATTTATGAATGCTAATATTTGTTTTATATTCAAGAGATGATAAATTATATCATATATTTGACATACCATAATAAAAATAGAAAAAAACTCAATCAATTAATAAGCTATGTAAATATTTATTATGTTAAATCTTCTTTATACTTAGTTGTATTACTAGTTCATAGATGAAGATGATATATTTTGTGAAATATACAACATTCCATATAATTAAAAAAAAAAAAGATAAAGTAAATAAATTAATATTTTAGTATGAATTACATATCATAATCTTGATTTATTTAGATCTTTACTAAATCAATTAATAATTATCTAAAAATCATGTATGATGAATATATATATATATATATATCAAGATTATCTTTTTAGATTATTTAAAGAATATCCATAATGTGATAGTAAAGTATGAGTTTATTCAAGTTATACACATTTTTCTGATAACATGCATAGCATTAAGTAGATGGTTGTTAAAATTATCAAATAAATTAGGTAAAACCAAGTTAAATTAAATGTGTACAGTTGTCTTTTATGATACATTAAAATATCTCTTAAGATTTAACTTAATGAAATTTAACGAGTATTAATAATCATGATTTTATGTGTTAATACCGTATGGAATTTTCAATTTTGTATAGAGATCAAATTGAAAAATAGGAAACTTATTACTATAAGTTGGGTTCAGTCCCAAGCTCTATTACTTCGAAAGACAGTATGAGACTTCATACAAAACAAATATATATTTAGACACACATTCATACAAATCAAATTATTCTAATCGTATGAAAGACCATACAAGTCTTCATATAAAACAAATATATATTTAGGCATAATTTCATTTATATAAAATCAATTATGAATTTACAAAAATATCTATTTAACCAAAGCTTCATACAAATCAATCATTCTTATCCTATAAAAAACCATACAAGTCTTCATACAAAAAAAATACATATTTACTTTCATACAAGTCAAATCAATTATGAATTTACATAGGCTTACACTTTTAAAATTATTAGTTTTTTCATATTATATTTTGATCGTATGGAAATCCATATCATGTTCTTATCATATTTTGATTTTAGTAATTTTTTAATAATTTTAAAATACAAATAATTTCAAAATTCTTTATTAGTTCTTCTCCTAAAATACAGACAAATTTTGTTTGATTTAGTCAACTTCTAGTCAAATAAATAGTTCATCAACAAGAGTATCTTTCCACACAGAGCAAAGATCTCCACTTGCATATGCGTTGTATTCTAGTTTTTCAAAAATTTATACTTCATATAGTATGTTTCGTTTTTCAATAGACTTTTTTGTTGCTATCTTATATTGAACCATTAGATTTGTTATTTGCTAACTATTTTGACGAAGATGATAAAAATATATAACATATACAACATGCCATTTGAAAACTAGAAAATAAATCAATCAATTAATATGTGTGTGTAAATATTTAAAAACTCACTCAATTAATAAGCCTTCGTAAATTAATTAATATACAATAATAATCACCACAGAATTAAAATTACTCAATTAATTAATATATATCCAAAATTTATGAATTATGATAATTTTTTTATATATTCAATAGATGAAAAATTATATAAAATATTTGACATACCATAATAAAAATAGAAAAAAACTCAATCAATTAATAAGCTTTGTAAATCTGTAGTATATTAAATATTCTTTATATATAGCCATATTACTAGCTCATAGATAAAGATGATATATTTTGTGAAATATATAACATTCCATATAATTAAAAAAAAGGATAAAGTAAATAAATTAGTGTTTTAGTATGAATTACATATCATAATCTTGATTTATTTGCATCTTTATTAAATCAATTAATAATTATCTAAAAATTATGTATGATGAATATATATATATATATATATCAAGATTATATGTTGAGATTGTTTAAAGAATATCCAAAAGTGATTAGTGAAGTTTGAGTTTATTCAAGTTATACACATTTTTCTGATAACATCCATAGCATTAAGTAGATGATTGTTGAAATTATCATTCTAATTGTATGAAAGACCATACAAGTCTTCATATAAAACAAATATTTATTTATTCATACTTTATACAAATCAAATCAATTATGAATTTAAAAAAATATATATATTTAACCAAAGCTTCATACACATCAATCATTCTTATCGTATAATAAACTATACGAGTTTTTATACAAAACAAATACATATTTAGACTTACTTTCATACAAGTCAAATCAATTATGAAATTACATATGCTTTTGCTTTTTAAATTATTAGTTTTTTCATATTATAGTTTTTCCATATTTTATTTTTTAATAATTTCAAATTCTTCATAATTTCTTCTCCAAAAATTTTTGTTTCCTCTAGTCAACTTCTAGTCAAATAAATAGTTCATCAACAAGAGTATCTTTCCACACAGCTCAAAGATCTCCACTTGCATATGCACTGTATGTCTAGTCTTTTGGGCATTTCTACTTCATATAGTATGCTTCATTTTTCAGTAGACTTTTTCGTTGCTATCTTATGGTGAACCATTAGATTTTTTATTTGCTAACCTTTGTTGAAAACAATAATAAAATATATAAAATATTTGACATACCATTATAAAAATAGAAAAGAAAATCAAACAATTAATAAGTGTTTGTAAATATTTAAAAACTCACTCAATTAATAAGCCTTCATAAATTAATTAATGTTTAAGTACAAATTATATATAATGATCTTGATTATTTAGATCTTTACTAAATTAATTAATAATAATCTAAACATTATGTACAATTTATATATATATATATATATATCAAGATTATCTTATCACTTGTTTAAGGATGACCCAAAATGTGATGTAAAGTTTGAGCTTATTCAAGTAATATATATATTTTTAAAAGGATATTATATATTGTTTAATAATTAAAAGGATATTATTTATTGTTTAAAAAAAGAAAAAACATATTCAAATTTAAAAAGCTTTTTTAACTGATACTTATATATATATATATAAGATAAAATAATTGTAATCAAAATATTCTTCATATATTACAGTATTTTGTTTATTGACCAAAAACAAATAACAAATTTTTTATATATTAGATTATTAAAGATTGCATATTTTGAGAAATATTCCAAATTAACATACAATAATAATCACCACCAAATTAAAATTACACGATTAATTAATATATATCCAAAATTTATAAATGATGATAATTTTATTACATATTAAATAGACGATAAATTATGTAAAATATTTGACATGTCATAATAAAAAGAGAAAAAAACACAATCAATTAATAAGCTTCGTAAATTATTATTATGTTTAATCTTCTTTATATATATATGTATTGCTTGGTAATAGATGAAGATGTGATATTTTGTGAAATATATAACATTCCTTATAATTAAAAAATAGGATAAAGTAAATATATTAATGTTTTAGTATGAAATGCATATCTTAATCTTGATTTAATTGATCTTTACCAAATAAATTAATAATTATCCAAAACTTATGTATGATGAATACATATATATATATATATATATATATCAAGATAATCTATTTAGATTGTTATCTAAAAGGTGATCGTAAAGTTTGAGTTTATTCAAGTTATACACATTTTTCTTATAACATGCAAAGCAATAAGTAGATGATTGTTGAAATTCTTAAATAAATTGGGGAAAACTAAGTCAAATTAAATGTGTACAGTTATCTTTTATGATAGTCGAATTAAAATATCTCTTAAGATTTCACTTAATGAAACTTAATGATTATTAACAATCATTATTTTATGTATAAATACCGTATGGAATTTTCAATTTGTTTATAAATCAAATTGAAAAATAAGAAACTTATTACTATAAGTTGGGTTCAGTCCTAGGCTTTATAACTTCGAAAGAGGGTATAATACAAAAGAAATATATATTTAGACATACATTCATACAAATCGTATCATTCTAATCGCATGAAAGACCATACAATTCTTCATATAAAACAAATATTTATTTAGGCATATTTTCATACAAATCAAATCAATTAAGAATTTACAAAAAATATATATATGTAACCAAAGTTTCATACAAATCAATCATTGTTATCATATAAAAAACCATACGAGTCTTCATATAAAAGAAATACATTTTTAGACATACTTTCATATAAGTCAAAACAATTATGAATTTATATGCTTTCACTTTTAAAATTATTAGTTTTTCCATATAATATTTTAATCGTATGGAAATCAATATCATGTTCTTAACATATTTTGATTTTAGTTATTTTTTAATAATTTTAAAATACAATTTTTTTCCATAATTCTTCATAATTTCTTCTCCCAAAATACAAAAAATTTTATTTGGTTCAGTCAAATAAATAGTTCATCAACACGAGTATCTTTCCACACAGCTCTCCACTTGCATATGTGTTGTATGTCTAGTCTTTCGGGCATCTCTACTTCATATAGTATGTTTCATTTTTCAATAGAATTTTTCATTGATATCTAATGGTGAACCATTAGATTTGTTATTTGCTAACCTTAGTTGACAAATATGATAAAATATATAAAATATTTTACATACCATTATAAAAACAGAAAAAAATCAATCAATTAATAAGTGTTTGTAATTATTTAAAAACTCACCTAATTAATAAGCCTTCGTAAATTAATTAATGTTTAAGTACAAATTATATATAATGATCTTGATTATTTGGATATTTACTAATTAATAATAATCTAAACATTATGCATAATGAATATATATATGTATATATCAAGATTATCTTATCACATGTTTAAGATTACCCAAAATGTGATGCAAAGTTTGAGCTTATCCAAGTAATACATATTTTTTCATGACACATTTAGCCCAAGTAAAACATTGTTCGAATTATCTAACAAATTACTCTAATCCAATTCAAATTCAATATGTATAGTTGCCTTATGCTCACCTAATTAAAATGATCATTTAAGATTGAGATTAATGTAACTTAATGAATATCAATAATCAAAAGTTTTTATTTTTAAATAATGATTCCTACGTCATAACTCAATCTGAAGCTCTTTATTTACACTTCCATGTTCTGATCATATGGTCTTCCATACAAGTCTTCATACAAAAAAAGTATAAATTTAGGCATACATCTATACTTACTAATAATAATAATATTGTTTAATAATTAAAAGAATATTATATATTGTTTAAAAAACAGAAAAAACATATTCAAATTTAGAAATCTTCTTTAACTTGACACTTCTATATATATATATATATATTGGTACATGTCTTTTTTATATTTATATAATAAAAAACAAAAAAAAGCATATAAAAATTTAAAAAAGCTATTTTAACGGATACTTATATATGTATATAAGATAAAATAATTGCAATCAAAATATTCTTCATATATTAAAGTATTTTTTATATTGAACAAAAACAAATAACAATATTTTTATATATTAGATTATTAAAGAGTGCATATATTGATAAATATTCCAAATTAACATACAATAATAATCACCACCAAATAAAAATTACTCAATTAATTAATATATATGCTAAATTAATGAGTGATGATATTTTTATTACATATTCATGAGATAATAAATTATATAAAATAATTGGCATACCATAATAAAAATAGAAAAAAACTCAATCAATTCATAAGATTTCGCAAATCATTATTATGTTTAATCTTCTATGTATATAAATGTATTACTAGCTCATAGATAAAGATGAGATATTTTGTGAAATATATAACATTTCTTATAATTAAAAAAATGATAAATTAAATAAATTAATGTCTTAGTATGAATTACATATCATAATCTTGATTTATTTGATCTTTACTAAATAAATTAATAATTATCTACAAATTAAGAATGATGAATATATATATATATATATATATATATCAAGATTATATGTTCATATTGTTTAAAGAATATCCAAAAGGTGATAGTAAAGTTTGAGTTTATTCAAGTTATACACATTTTTCTTATAACTTACATAGCATTAAGTAGATTATTGTTGAAATTCTTAAATAAATTGTGTAAAATCAAGTCAAATTAAATGTGTACAATTATCTTTTATGATATTCTAATTAAAATATCTCTTAAGATTTAACTTAATGAAACTTAATGATTATTAACAATCATGATTTTATGTGTAAATACCGTGTGGAATTTTAAATTTGTTTAGAGATCAAATTGAACAATATGAAACTTTTTACTATAAGTTCGGTTCAGTCCCTAGCTCTATATCTTGAAAAGACAGTATGAGACTTCATACAAAACAAATATATATTTAGACACATATTCAAATAAATCAAATCATTCTAATCGTATCAAAGACCATACAAGTCTTCATATAAACCAAAAATATATATGTAACCAAAGCTTCATACAAACAATCATTCTTATTGTATAGAAAAGCATACGAGTCTTCATATAAAACACTTACATATTTAGACATACTTTCATACAAGTTAAAACAATTATGAATTTACATATGCTTTCACTTTTAAAATTATTAGTTTTACCATATAATATTTTAATTATATGGAAATCAATATCATGTTCTTAACATATTTTGATTTTACTTACTTTGTCATAATTTTAAAATACAAATAATTTCAAAATTATTCGTTATTTCTTCTCCCAAAATACAAACAAATTTTATTTACTTCAGTCAACTTCTAGTCAAATAAATAGTTCATCAATACGAGTATCTTTCCATACAGCTAAAAGATCTCCACTTGCACATGCATTGTATGTCTAGTCTTTCGGGCATCTCTACTTCATATAGTATGTTTTATTTTTCAATAGACTTTTTCATTGCTATATAATGGTGAACCATTAGATTTGTTATTTGCTAACCTTTGTTGACCATATGATAAAATATATAAAATATTTGACATACCATTATAAAAATAGAAAGAAAATCAATCAATTAATAAGTGTTTGTAAATATTTAAAAACTCACTGAATTAATAATCCTTCGTAAATTAATTAATGATTAAGTACAAATTATATATAATGATCTTGATTATTTGGATCTTTACTAAATTAAATAATAATAATCTAAACATTATGCATAATGAATATATATATATATATATCAAGATTATCTTCTCACATGTTTAAGATTACCCAAATTGTGATGTAAAGTTTGAGCTTATCAATGTAATACATATTTTTTCATGACACATCTAACCCAAGTAAAACATTGTTGGAATTATCTAACAAATTACTCTAATTCAATTCAAATTCAATATGTATAATTGTCTTATGCTCGCCTAATTAAAATGATCATTTAAGATTGAGATTAATGTAACTTAATGAATATTAATAATCATAAGTTTTTATTTTTAAATAATGATTCCTACGTCATAACTCAATCTGAACCTGTTTATTTACACTTTCATGTTCTGATCGTATAGTCTTCCATACGAGTCTTCATATAAAAAAATATAAATTTAGGCATACATCTATACAAATCAAATCATTATGGATGAAATAGTTACTTACTAATAATAATAATATTGTTTAATAATTAAAAGGATATTATATATTGTTTACAAAAAGAAAAAACATATTCAAATTTAGAAATCTACTTTAACTTGACACTTCTATTTATATATACATATATATATATTGTTACTTGTCTTTTTTATATATTATATAATAAAAAAATTAAAAAAAGCATATAAAAATTTAAAAAGCTATTTTAACGGATACTTATATATATAAGATAAAATAATTGCAATCAAAATATTCTTCATATATTAATGTATTTTTTTTATTGAACAAAAACAAATAACATATTTTTTATATATTAGATTATTAAAGAATGCATATATTGATAAATATTCCAAATTAACATACAATAATAATCACCACCAAATAAATATTACTCAATTAATTAATATATATGCTAAATTAATGAGTGATGATATTTATATTACATATTCAAGAGATGATAAATTATATAGAATGTTTGGCATACCATATTAAAAATAGAAAAAACTCAATCAATTCATAAGATTTTGTAAATCATTATTATATTTAATCTTCTTTAGATATAAATGTATTACTAGCTCATAGATAAAGATGAGATATTTTGTGAAATATATAACATTTCTTATAATTAAAAAAATGATAAATTAAATAAATTAATGTTTTAGTATGAATTACATATCATAATCTTGATTTATTTGATCTTTACTAAATAAATTAATAATTATCTACAAATTATGTATGATGAATATATATATATTTATATATATATATCAAGATTATATGTTCATATTGTTTAAAGAATATCCAAAAGGTAATAGTAAAGTTTGAGTTTATTCAAGTTATACACATTTTTCTATAACTTTCATAGCATTAAGTAGAAGATTGTTGAAATTCTTAAATAAATTGGGTAAAACCAAGTCAAATTAAATGTGTACAGTTATCTTTTAAGATAGTCTAATTAAAATATCTCTTAAGATTTAACTTAATGAAACTTAATGATTATTAACAATTAGGATTTTATGTGTAAATACCGTGTGGAATTTTCAATTTGTTTAGAGATCAAATTGAACAATAGGAAACTTTTTACTATAAGTTGGGTTCAGTCCCAAGCTCTATAACTTCAAAAGAAGGTATGAGACTTCATACAAAACAAATATATATTTAGACACACATTCATACAAATCAAATCATTCTAATCGTATCTAAGACCATACAAGTCTTCATATAAAACAAATATTAATTTAGGCATATTTTCATACAAATCAAATCAATTATGAATTTTTACAAAAACTATATATGTAACCAAAGCTTAATACAAACAATCATTCTTATTGTATAAAGAAACATACGAGTCTTCATATAAAACACATACATATTTAGACATACTTTCATACAAGTTAAAACAATTATGAATTTACATATGCTTTCACTTTTAAAATTATTAGTTTTACCATATAATATTTTAATCGTATGGAAATCAATATCACGTTCTTAACATATTTTGAGTTTAGCTGTTTTTTAATAATTTTAAAATACAAATAATTTCAAAATTCTTCTTAACTTCTTCTCCCAAAATACAAACAAATTTTATTTACTTCGGTCAACTTTTAGTCAAATAAATAGTTCATCAATATGAGTATCTTTCCACACAGCTCAAAGATCTCCACTTGCATATGCTTTGTATGTCTAGTCTTTGGGTCATCTCTACTTCATATAGTATGTGTCTTTTTTCAATAGACTTTTTCATTGCTAAATAATGGTGAACCATTAGATTTGTTATTTCCTAACCTTTGTTGACAATATGATAACATATATAAAATATTTGACATACCATTATAAAAATAGAAAGAAAATCAATCAATTAATAAGTGTTTGTAAATATTTAAAAACTCACTCAATTAATAATCCTTCATAAATTAATTAATGTTTAAGTACAAATTATATATAATGATCTTGATTATTTGGATCATTACTAAATTAAATAATAATAATCTAAACATTTTGCATAATGAATATATATATATATATATATATATATATATAAATATAAAACAAGATTATCTTATCACATGTTTAAGATTACCCAAATTGTGATGTAAAGTTTGAGCTTATCCATGTAATACATATTTTTTCATGACACATCTAACCCAAGTAAAACATTGCTAAAATTATCTAACAAATTACTCTAATTCAATTCAAATTCAATATGTATAGTTGACTTATGCTCGCCTAATTAAAATGATCATTTAAGATTCACATTAATATAACTTAATGAATATTAATAATCCTAAGTTTTTATTTTTAAATAATGGTTCCTACATCAAAACTCAATTTGAAGCTCTTTATTTACACTTCCATGTTTTGATCGTATGGTCTTCCATACGAGTCTTCATACAAAACAAATATAAATTTAGGCATACATATATACAAATCAAATCATTATGGATGAATTAGTTATTTACTAATAATAATAATATTTTTTAATAATTAAAAGGATATTATATATTGTTTAAAAAAAGAAAAAACATATTCAAATTTCGAAATCTACTTTAACTTGACACTTCTATTTATATATATATATAAAATATATATATATATATTGCTACATGTCTTTTTTATATATATATTAGATAATAAAAAAAAAGCATATAAAAATTTAAAAAACTATTTTAACTGATAATTATATGTATATAAGATAAAATAATTGCAATCAAAATATTCTTCATATATTAAAGTATTTTATTTATTAAAGAGTGCATATATTGATAAATATTCCAAATTAACATACAATAATAATCACCACCAAATAAAAATTACTCAATTAATTAATATATATGCAAAATTAATGAATGATGATATTTTTATTACATATTCAAGAGACGACAAAATTATATAAAATATTTGACATACCATTATAAAAATAGAAAAAAAAAACTCAATCAATTAATAAGATTTCGTAAATCATTATTATGTTTAATCTTCTTTATATATAAATGTATTACTAGTTAATAGATGAAGATGAGATATTTTGTGAAATATATAAGATTACTTATAATTAAAAAAAATGTTAAATTAAATAAATTAATGTTTTAGTATGAATTACATATCATAATCTTGATTTATTTGATCTTTACTAAATAAATTAATAATTGTCTACAAATCATATATGATGAATATATATATATGTATATATATATATATCAAGATTAACGGTTCATATTGTTTAAAGAATATCCAAAAGGTGATAGTAAAGTTTGAGTTTATTCAAGTTATACACATTTTTCTTATAACATGCATAGTAGATGATTGTTGAAGTTCTAATAAATTGGGTAAAACCAAATCAAATTAAATGTGTACAGATATCTTTTATGATAGTCTAATTAAAATATCTCTTAAGATTTAACTTAATGAAACTTAATGATTATTAACAATCATGATTTTATGTATAAATACCGTGTGGAATTTTCAATTTGTATAGAGATTAAATTGAAAAATAGGAAACTTTTTACTATAAGTTGGGTCAAGTCCCAGGTTCTATAACTTTAAAAGACGGTATGAGACTTTATACAAAACTAATACATATTTAGATACACATTCATACAAATCAAATCATTCTAATCGTATGAAAGACCATACAAGTCTTCCTATAAAATAAATATTTATTTAGGCATACTTTCATACAAGCTTCATATAAAACATATATTTATGTATAGTTGTCTTATGCTAGCCAAATTAAAAGGATTATCTAAGATTAAAATTATTGTAACTTAATGAATATTAATAATCATGAGTTTTTATTTGTACATAATGATCCTTACGTCATAACTCAATCTCAATCTCTTTATTTATACTTCCATGTTCTGATCGTATAGTCTTCCATACGAGTCTTCATACAAAATAAATATAGATTTAGGCATACATCTATACAAATCAAATCATTATGGATGAATTAGTTATTTACTAATAATAATAATATTGTTTAATAATTTAACAATATTTAGAAATCTATTTTAACTTAACACTTCTCTTTATTTTTATATATATATATATTGGTACATGTCCTTTATATATACAACATAATGAAAAACAAAAAAAGCATATACAAATTTAAAAAGCTATTTTAACTGATACTTATATATATATATAAGATAAAATAGATTGCAATGAAAATATTCTTCATATATTAGATTATTTTGTTTATTGAACAAAACAAAATAACAAAAATTTTTATATATTAGATTATAAAGAGTGCATATATGGAGAAATATTCCAAATAAACAACATTCCATATAATTAAAAAAAGGGATAAAGTAAAAGAATTAATTTTTTAGTATGAATTACATATCATAATCATGATTTATTTAGATCTTTACTAAATCAATTAATAATTATCTAACAGTTATGTATGATAAATATAAATATATATATATACATATATATATATATCAAGATTATCTGTTCAGACTGTTTAAAGAATATCCGAAAGGTGATAGTAAAGTTTGAGTTTATTCGAGTTATACGCATTTTACTGATAACATGCTTATCATTAAGTAGATGGTTGTTGAAATTATCAAATGAATTGGGTAAAATCAAGTCAAATTAAATGTGTACAATTGTCTTTTATGATAGTTTAATTAAAATATCTCTTAAGATTTAACTTAATGAAACTTAATGATTATTAATAATCTTGATTTTATGTGTAAATACCGTATGAAATTTTACTTTTTTTAGATGTCAAATAGAAAAATAGGAAACTTATTACCATAAGTGAGTTCAGTCCCAAACTCTATAATTTCGAAAGATGGTGTGAGACTTCAAACAAAACAAATATATATTTAGACACATTATATATAATGATCTTGGTTTATTTAGATCTTTACTAAATCAATTAATAAGAATCTAAAAATTACCTATAATGATTATATATATCAAGATTATCTTATCACTTGTTTAAGGATTACCCAAAATGTGATGTAAAGTTTGAGCTTATTCCTTTAATACATATTTTTTATGACACGTCTAGCCCAAGTAAAAGATGGTTGGAATTATCTAACAAATTACTCTAATTCAATTCAAATTTAATATGTATAGTTGTCTTATCCTAGCCTATTTAAAATGATCATCTAAAATTGAAATTAATGTAACTTAATGAATATTAATAATCATGAGTTTTTATTTGTAAATATTGATTCCTACGTCATAACTCAATGTGAAGCTCTTTATTTACACTTCCATGTTCTGACGTCTTCCATACTAGTCTTCATACAAAGCAAATATATATTTAGGCATACATCTATAGAAATCAAATCATTATGAATAAATTAGTTATTTACTAATAATAATATTGTTTAATAATTAAAAGGATATTATATATTATTTAAAAAAGAAAAAACATATCCAAATTTAGAAATCTATTTTAATTTGACACTTCTCTATATTTATATACATATATATATATATTGGTACATATCTTTTTTATATACTATATAATAAAAAGCCATATACAAATATAAATAGTTATATTAATTGATACTTATATATATATATAATAAAATAATTGCAATCAATATATTCTTCATATATTAGAGTATTTTATTTATTGAACAAAAACAAATAACAAATATTTTATTAATAGATTATTAAATAGTACATATATTGGGAAATATTCCAAATTAACATACTATAATAATTATCACAAATTAAAAATTACTCAAATAAGTAATATATATCTAAAATTTATGAATGATGATATTTGTTTTACATATTCAAGAGACGATAAATTATATAAAATATTTGACATACCATAATAAAAATAGAAAAAAACTCAATCAATTAATAAGCTTCGTAAATCTTTATTTTGTTTAATATTCTTTATATAGTATGAATTACAATCATAATCTTGATTTTTTTAGATCTTTACTAAATCAATTAATAATTATCTAAAAATTATGTATAATGAATATATACACATATATATATATATATCAATGTATATGTTCAAATTTTTTAAAGCATATCTAAAAGGTGATAGTAAAGTTTGAATTTATTTAAGTTTTACACATTTTTTAAATAACTTGCATAGCATTAATGGTTGTTGAAATTAACAAATAAATTGGGTAAAACCAAGTCAAATTAATTGTGTACAATTGTCTTTTATGATAGTCTAATTAAAATATATCTTAACATTTAACTTAATGAAATTTAATGACTATTAATAATTATAATTTTATGTGTAAATACCGTATTGAATTTTCAATTAGTTTAGAGATCAAGTTGAAAAATAGGAAACTTGTTACTATAAGTTGGGTTTAGTACCAGACTTTATAACTTCGAATGACGCTATGAGACTTCATACAAAACAAATATATATTTAGACAGACATTCATAAAAATCAAATCATTCTAATCGTATGATAGACCATACAAGTCTTCATATATAAAAAATATTAATTTAGGCATACTTTCATACAAATCAAATCAATTATGAATTTAAAAAAAATATATATTCTTATCATATAAAAAACATTACGATACTTCACACAAAACAAATACATATTTAGACATACTTTCACACAAGTCAAATCAATTATGAATTTACATATGCTTTCGCTTATAAAATTATTAGTTTTTCCATATTATATTTTGATCGTATGGAAATCCATATCATGTTCTTATCATATTTTGATTTTATTTATTTTTTAATAATTTTAATATACAAATAATTTCAAAATTCTTCATAATTTCTTCTTCCAAAATACACACAAATTTTGTTTGCTTAAGTCAATTTCTAGTCAAATAAATAGTTCATCAACATGAGTATCTGTCTACATAGCTCAAATATATCCACTTGCATATGCGTTGTATGTCCAGTCTTTCGGGCATTTCTACTTCATATAGTGTGTTTCATTTTTCAATAGACTTTTTCGTTGCTATCTTATGGTGAACCATTAGATTTATCATTTGCTAACCTTTGTTGATGAAGATGAAAAAATATATAAAATATTTTACGTACCATTATAAAAATAGAAAAAAAAAATCAATCAATTAATAAGTGTTTGTAAATATTTAAAGACTCGCTCAATTATTAAGCCTTCATAAATTAATTAATATTTTAGTACAAATTATGAATAATGATTTTGATTTATTTAGATCTTTATTAAATGAATTAATAATATATCTAAAAATTATGTATAATGAATAAATATATATATATATATATATCAAGATTATCTTATCACTAACAATTGTTTAAGGAATACCCAAAATGTGATGTAAAGTTTGAGCTAATTCACATAATACATATTTTTATTTTGACACGCCTAACCCAAGTAAAACATTGTTGGAATTATCTAACAAATTACTCTAATTCAATTCAAATTAAATATGTATACTTGTCATATGCTGGCCTAATTAAAATGATAATCTAAGATTGAAATTAATGTAACTTAATAAATATCTATTATCATGAGTTTTTATTTGTAAATAATGATCCTTACGTCATAACTCAATCTCAAGCTCTTGATTTACACTTTCATGTTATGATCGTACGATCTTCCATATGAGTCTTCATGCATACATCTATGTAAATCAAATCAATATGGATGAATCAGTTATTTACTATTAACAATAATATTGTTTAATAGTTAAAAGGATATTATATATTGTTTACAAAAAGATAATGCACAGCCAAATTTAGAAATCTATTTTAACTTGATAATTATCTTTATTTTTATATATATGTATATTGGTACATGTCTTTTTAATATATTATAAAATAAAGAAACAAAAAAAGAATTTACAAATTTAAAAGCTATTTTAACTGATACATTTACTTGTTCCATATAATTAAAAAAAGGATAAAGTAAATAAATTAATGTTTTAGTATGAATTACATATCATAATCTTGATTTATTTAGATCTTTACTAAATAAATCAATAATTATCTAAAAATTATGTATGATATATATATATATATATATATCATGAATATTTTTTTAGATTGGTTAAAGAATATCCGAAAGGTGATAGTAAAGTTTGAGTTTATTCGAGTTATACGTATTTTTCTGATAACATGCATATCATTAAGTAGATGGTTGTTGAAATTATCAAATAAACTAGGTAAAACCAAGTCAAATTAAATGTGTACAATTGTCTTTTATGATAGCTTAATTTAAATATCTCTTAAGATTTAACTTAATGAAACTTAATGATTATTAATAATCATGATTTTATGTTTAAATACCATATGGAATTTTAGTTTTTTAGAGATCAAATTGGAAAATAGGAAACTTATTACTATAAGTTCGGTTCAGTCCCAAACTCTATAATTTCGAAAGACAGTATGAGACTTCATATAAAACAAATATATATTTTGACAAACATTCATACAAATCAAATCATTCTAATCATATGAAAGACCATACAAGTCTTCATATAAAAAAATATTTATTTAGGCATACTTTCATACAAATCAAATCAATTATAAATTTACAAAAAATATATATTTAACCACAGCTTCATACAAATCAATCATTCATATCATATAAAAAACCATACGAGTCTACATACAGAACAAATACATCTTTAGATATACTTTCATACAAGTCAAATAATTTATGAATTTACATATGCTTTTGCTTTTAAAATTATTGGTTTTCTATATTAATTTTTATCGTATGGAAATCCATATCATGTTCTAATCATATTTTAATTTTATTTATTTTTTAAAAGTTTTAAAATACAAATAATTTAAAAATTCTTCATAATTTCTTCTCCCAAAACACAGACAAATTTTGTTTACTTCAGTTAACTTCTAGTCAAATAAATAGTTCATCAAGAAGAGTATATTTCCGCACAGCTCAAAGATCTCCACTTGCATATGCATTGTATGTCTAGTCTTTCGGGTATTTCTACTTTATATAGTATGTTTCATTTTTCAATAGACTTTTTCGTTGCTATCTTATGATAAACCATTAGATTTGTTATTTGCTAACCTTTGTTGACGAAGATGATAAAATATATAAAATATTTGACATACCATTATAAAAATAGACAAAAAAAATCAATCAATTTATAAGTATTTGTAAATATTTAAAACCTCACTCAATTAATAAGCCTTCGAAAATTAATTAGTGTTTAAGTACAAATTATATATAAAGATCTTGATTTATTTAGATCCTTACTACATAAATTAATAATAATCTAAAAAATATATATAATGAATATATATAATTATAAATATCAAGATTATCTTATCACTTGTTTAAGGATCACAAAAAAATTGTGATGTAAAGTTTGAGCTTATTCCTATAATATATTTTTTTATGACACGTCTAGCCCAAGTAAAACATTGTTGGAATTATCTAACAAATTACTCCAATTCAATTCAAATTTAATATGTATAGTTGTCATATGCTGGCCTATTTAAAATGATCATCTAAGATTGAAATTAATGTAACTTAAAAAATATTAATAATCATGAGTTTTTATTTGTAAATAATAATTCCTACATCATAACTCTATCTGAAGCTCTTTATTTACACTTCCATGTTCATACGTCTTCCATACGAGTTTTCATACAAAACAAATTTATATTTAGGCATAGATCTATACAAATTAAATCATTATGGATGAATTAGTTATTTACTACTAATAATAATGTTTAATAATTAAAAGGATATTATATATTATTTTAGAAAAAGAAAAAACATATCCAAATTTAGAAATCTATTTTAACTTGACACTTCACTTTATATATATATATATATATATATATATATATTGGTACATGTGTTTTTTATGTACTATATAGTAAAAAAAAAGCATATACACATTTAAAAAGATATTTTAATCGATACTTATATATATATAAGATAAAATAATTGCAATCAAAATATTCTTTATATTAACCAAGTCTTCATATAAAAAAATATTTATTTAAGCATACTTTCATACAAATAAAATAAATTATGAATTTACTAAAAATACATATTTAACCAAAGATTCGTACAAATCAATCTTTCTTATCGTATAAAAAACCATTCGAGTCTTCATACAAAATAAATACATATTTCGACACACATTCACACAAGTCAAATAAATTATGAATTTACATATGCTTTCACTTTACTAGTTTTCCATATTATATTTTGATCTTATGGAAATCCATATCATGTTTTTATCATATTTTGATTTTAGTTATTTTTTAACAATTTTAAAATACAAATAATTTAAAAATTCTTTATAATTGCTTCAGTCAACTTGTAGTCAAATAAATAGTTCATCATGAAGAGTATCTTCCCACACAACTCAAAGATCTCCACTTGTATATGCGTTGTATGTCTAGTCTTTCAGACATTTCTACTTCATATAGTATGTTTCATTTTTCAATAGACTTTTTCGTGGCTATCTTATGATGAACCATTAGATTTGTTATTTGCTAACCTTTGTTGACGAAGATGATAAAATATATAAAATATTTGACATACCATTATAAAAGTAGAAAAAAAATCAATCAATTAATAAGTGTTTATAAATATTTAAAAACTCACTCAATTAATAAGCCTTCATAAATTAATTAATGTTTTAGTAAAAATTATATATGATGATCTTGATTTTTTTAGATCTTTACTAAATCAATTTATAATAATCTAAAAACTATGTATAATGAATATATATATATATATATATCAAGATTGTCTTATCACTAACAATTGTTTAAGGAATATCTAAAATGTGATGTAAAGTTTGAGCTTATTCATATAATACCTATTTTTTTATGACACGCCTAGTCGAAGTAAAACATAGTTGGAATTATCTAACAAATTACTCTAATTCAATTCAAATTCAATATGTATAGTTGTCTTATACTGGCCTAATTAAAATGATGGATGGTTATTTACAAATAATAATAATATTGTTTAATAAGTAAAAGGATATTATATATTGTTTAAAAAAAAGAAAAAGCATATCCAAATTTAAAAATCTATAACTTGACACTTCTCTTTTTTTATATATATATATATATATTTGTAAATGTCTTTTTTATATATTATATAATAAAAAACAAAAAAAAGCATATACAAATTAAAAAAGCTATTTTAACTGATACCTTTATATATATAAATATTGAAGATAAAATAGATTGCAATAAAAATATTCTTCATATATTATGTTATTTTGTTTATTGAACAAAAACAAATAAGAAACTTTTTATTATCACCACAAAATAAAAATTACTCAATTAATTAATATATATCCAAAATTTACGAATGATGATATTGTTTTTATATATTCAAGAGATGATAAATTATATAAAATATTTGACATACCATAAGAAAGATAGAAAAAAAACTCAATCAATTAACAAGCTTCGTAAATCTTTATTATGTTTAATCTTCTTTATATATAGTCGTATTAGTAGCTCAAGATGAAGATGATATATTTTGTGAAATATATCACATTCCATATATTTAAAAACAAGAGGATAAATTAAATAAATTTATGTCTTAGTATGAATTACATATCATAAATTATCAAATAAATTAGGTAAAACTAAGTCAAATTAAATGTGTACAGTAGCCTTTTATGATAGTCTAATTAAAATATCTCTTAAGATTTAACTAAATTAAACTTAATGATTAATAATAATCATGATTTTGTGTGTAAATACCATATGAAATTTTCAACTTCTTTAGAGATCAAATTGAAAGACAGAAAACTTATTACTATAAGTTAGGTTCAGTCCCAGCCTCTATAACTTCGAAAGACGGTGTGGGACTTCACACAAAATAATATATATTTAGACACTCATTCATACAAATCAAATCATTCCAATTGTACGAAAGACCATATAAGTCTTCATACAAAACAAATATTTATTTAGGCATACTTTCATACAAATCAAATCAATTATGAATATATAAAAAATATATATTTAACCAAAGCTTTATACAAATCAATCATTCTTATCGTATAAAAAACCATACAGGTATTTATGGAAAACAAATACATATTTAGACATACTCTCATACAAGTCAAACCAATTTTGAATTTACATATGCTTTTTCATTTAAAATTATTAGTTTTTCCATATTATATTTTGATCATATTGAACTTCGTATCATGTTCTTATCATATTTTGATTTTTGTTATTTTAAAAATATTTTTAAAATACAAATAATTTCAAAATTCTTTATAATTTCTTCTCCCAAAATACAGACAAATTTTGTTTGCTTTAGTCAACTTCTAGTCAAATAAATAGTTCATCAATAGGAGTATCATTCCACACAGCTCAAACATCTCCACTTGCATATGCATTGTAAGTCCAGTCTTTCGAGCAATTCTACTTCATAATGTATTTTTCATTTTTCAATATATTTTTTTGTTGCTATCTTATTGTGAACCATTAGATTTCTTATTGCTAACCTTTGTTGACGATGATGAGAAAATATATAAATTATTTGACTTACCATTATAAAAATAGAAAAACAATAAATAAATTAATAAGAGTTTGTGAATATTTAAAAACTCACTCAATTAATAAGTCTTCATAAATTAATTAATATTTTAGTACAAATTATATATAATGATCTTGATTTATTTAGATCTTTACTAAATCAATTAATAATAATCTAAAAATTATGTATAATGAATATATATATATATGTATGTATCAAGATTATCTTATCACTAACAATTGTTTAAGGAATACCCAAAATGTGATGTAAAGTTTGAGCTTATTCACATAATACATATTTTTTTAAGACACGCCTAGCCCAAGTAAATTATTTTTGAAATTATCTAACAAATTACTCAAACTCAATTCAAATTCAATATTTATAGTTGTCATATGCTGACCAAATTAAAATAATTATCTAAGATTGAAAGTAATGTAACTTAATGAATATTAATAATCATGAATTATTATTTGTAAATAATGATCGTTACGTCATAACTCAATCTCAAACTCTTTCTTTGCACTTCTACGTTCTGATCCTATAATTTTCCATACGAGGCTTCATACAAAATAATGATAGATTTAGGGATACATCTACATAAATCAAATCATTATGGATGAATTAGTTCTTTACTAATAATAATAATAGTGTTTAATAATTAAAAGGACATTAAATATTTTTAAAAAACAAATAAAAAGCATATCCAAATTTAGAAATCTATTTAAACTTGACACTTCACTTTATTTATAAATATATATATATATATATATATTAGTTCATGTATTTTTTATACATTATATAAATAAAAACAAAGAAAGCATATACAAATTTGAAAAGCTATTTCAACTGATACTTTATATATATATGATAAAATAATTCCAAACAAAATATTCTTCATATATTATATTATTTTGTTTATTGAACAAAAACAAATAACAAAATTTTTATATATTAGATTATTAAAGAGTGCATATATTGAGAAATATTCTAAATTAACATACTATAATAATCACTTCAAAATAAAAATTACTCAACTAATTAATATATATCCAAAATTTATGAATGATAATATTTTTTTATATATTCAAGAGATGATAAATTATAAAAAATATTTGACATACTATAATAAAAATAGAAAAAAAACTCAATCAATTAATAAGCTACGTAAATATTTATTATGTTTAATCTTCTTTATATATAGCCATATTACTAGCTCAAAGATGAAGATGATACATTTTGTGAAATATATAACAATCCATATAATTAAAAAAAAAAAAGATAAAGTAAATAAATTAATATTTTAATATGGATCACATGTCATAATGTTGATTGATTTAGATCTTTACTAAATCAATTAATAATTATCTGAAAATTATGTATAATGAATGTATATATCAAGGTTATCTGTTCAGATTGTTTAAAGAATATCCAAAAGCTGATAGTAAAACCAAGTCAAATTAAATGTGTACAGTTGTCTGTAATGATAGTCTAATTAAAATATCTCTTAATAATTAACTTTAAAAAACTTAATGATTATTAATAATCATGATTTTATGTGTTAATACCGTATGGAATTTTCAAATTGTTTAGAGATCAAATTGAAAAATAGAAAACTTATTACTATAAGTTGGGTTCTGTCCAGGCTTTATGACTTCGAAAGACGGTATGAGACTTCATACAAAACAAATATATATTTAGACACACATTCATATAAATCATATCATTCTAATCGTATGAAAGTCCATACAAGTATTCATACAAAACAAATATTTATTTAGGCATACTTTCATATAAATAAAATAAATTATGAATTTACAAAAAATATATATTTAACCAAACCTTCATACAAATCAAATACTTATTTAGACATACTTTCAAACAAGTCAAATCAATTATGAATTTACATATTCGTTCGCTTTTAAAATTATTAGTTTCTCCATAATATATTTTGATCGTATGGAAATCCATATCATGTTCTTATCAAATTTTGATTTTACTTATTTTTAATAGTTTTAAAATACAAATAATTTAAAAATTCTTCATAATTTCTTCTCCTAAAATACAGACAAATTTTGTTTGCTTCAGTCAACTTCTAGTCAAATAAATAGTTCATCAACAAGAGTATCTTTCCACATAGCTAAAAGATCTCGACTTGCATATCCATTGTATGTCTAGTCTTTCACGCATTTCTACTTCATATAGTATGTTTCATTTTTCAATAGACTTTTTCGTTGCTATCTTATGGTGAACAATTAGATTTGTTATTTGCTAACCTTTGTTGACGAAGATGATAAAATATATAAAATATTTGACACACCATTATCAAAATAGAAAAAAAATCAATTAGTAAGTGTTTGTAAATGTTTAAAAACTCACTCAATTAATAAGCCTTCATAAATTAATTAATATTTTAGTACAAATTATATGTAATGATCTTGATTTATTTTGATCTTTACTAAATCAATTAATAATAATCTAAAATTTACGTATAATGAAAATATGTATATATACAGATTATCTTATCACTAACAATTGTTTAAGGAATACCCAAAATGTGATGTAAAGTTTGAGCTAATTCACGTAATACGTATTTTTTTATGACACGCCTACCCCAAGTAAAACATTTTTAGAATTATCGAACAAATTACGACTTGGAAAAAAAGGGAGAGATAGATTTTCTGCAGGAATTCCTGATTAAGAACACTGTGTTTAGGCTCATTGCATGAAATTCTTGAAACTTATTCATATTTCAAAGTCGAGGTGGGGGTTTTTACGGTTTGTCATTATTAATTATGTTATTTGATTCGTTTACATGTT
This sequence comes from Caryopteris x clandonensis, assembly GCA_028749325.2. NCBI lineage: Eukaryota > Viridiplantae > Streptophyta > Magnoliopsida > Lamiales > Lamiaceae > Caryopteris > Caryopteris x clandonensis. The sequence goes on along the minus strand of JAPYKT020000034.1, from coordinate 3,569,325 downwards.
TACTGTTATTATATGTTATGATTTATGAATTATACAAGAATTAAGTTGAACCTCTAAGTTGATTGATCAATCTCCTAAGCTACATATGGTACACAGCTACATGCCCCTAAGTTCTAAGTTATGTAAGTATTTGATGCTTACTTATTATGTTATGGCATACGTTTAACCGTACTGTCAATTGTATAATTGATTTTGGCAACTGTACCCCCACAAGTTAAAGGAAGCTCACCCCAACCTTTTGAACCTTTTAGGTTAAGATGGAGCTAGCGGTGGTGTAGAGGCAAGCCGATGAGCTTATGATAAATATGAGTTTTGTTAAGTTATTTACTATTAACGCACTAGTTGAATTAATTATTTATTTTATGAGAAAGATTAGTAGTCTGGTAAGGGATTAATAAGTGCTCGTAATTCAATATTGCCTCTTGGACCATTATGTTACTGATTTACTTATTTATCCGGATGGATTAGTTATTGATTTAATTATTTAAGAATCATTTTAGGAACTATGCTTATCTATTCCGCTGCTTAGTAGATTTTTAATTGTGCTCAAAATTGTTTAATTAGTGGTATGACTAGGTTGATTTTAATTACGAACTTATTTTAGAGTGAATACTATTTTATTTATTTATCCGTATGAATTAGTTATTGATTTAATTATTTATGAATCATTTTAGAAATTATGCTTATTTATTCCACTGCTTAGTAGATTTTTAATTGTACTGGAAATTTTTTAATTAGTGGCATGACTAGGTTAATTTTAATTACGAACTCATTTTAGAATGAACACTATTTAATTAGTTATCCGTATGGGTTAAATTGTTTGTTGGGTTAATGGGTATGAAAAATCAATTTCTTGTTGTTTAAGTCTTTATGGTACTACTTATTATTTGATTTTGTTTTCGAAAATATATTATTAGTTATAATTATTAGAAGTTACGGTATATAAAAATGCAATATTATGAAATCTAGTAATTCATTGTAGTGCTTGGATAAACGTTATGCCCTATGGTTCTCTTTTAATGGCCTGATTTTAGAAATATTAATTTTACCAAAGCATATATTTTGTGTCTACTTATTTGTAACTGTAATTTACAATTTAATTATATGTTATAAAAGTTGGGTCGTTACAATACAAAATAAATATATATTTAGACGCACATTCATACAAATCAAATCATTCTAATCATATGATAAACCATACAAGTCTTCATATAAAACAAATATTTATTTAGGCATACTTTCATACAAATCAAATCAATTAACAATTTACAAAAAATATATATTTAACCATAACTTCATACAAATCAATCATTCTTATCGTATAAAAAACCATACAAGTCTTCATACAAAACAAATACATATTTGGACATACTTTCATGCAAGTCAAATCAATTATGAATTTCCATATGCTTTCGCTTTTAAAATTATTATTTTTTCCATATTATATTTTGATCTATATAAATCCATATCATGTTCTTATCATATTTTGATTTTAGTTATTTTTTAATAATTTTAAAATACAAATAATTTCAAAATTCTTCATAATTTCTTATCTCAAAATACAAACTAATTGTGTTTGCTTCAGTTAACTTCTAGTCAAATAAATAGTTCATCAACAAGGGTATATTTCGACACATCTCAAAGATCTCCACTTGCATATGCGTTGTATGTCTAGTCGTTCGGGCATTTTTACTTCATATAGTATGTTTCATTTTTCAATAGACTTTTTCATTGCTATCTTAAGGTGAACCATTAGATTTGTTATTTGCAAACCGTTGTTGACAAAGATGATAAAATATGTAAAATATTTGACACACCATTATAAAAATAGAAAAAAATCAATAAATTAATAAGTGTTTCTAAATATCTAAAAACTCACTCAATTAATAAGCCTTCGTACATGAAATAATATTTTAGTACAAATCATATGTAATGATCTTGATTTATTTAGATCTTTACTAAATCAATTAATAATAATCTAAAAATTATGAATATTGAATATATGTATATATATATATATCAAGATTATCTTATCACTAACAATTCTTTAAGGAATACCCAAAAGGTGATGTAAAGTTTGAGTTTATTTACGTAATACATATTTTTTTATGACACACCTAGCCCAAGTAAAAATTGTTGGAATTATCTAACAAACTACTCTAATTCAATTCAAATTCAATTTGTATAGTTTTCTTATACTGGCCTAATTAAAATGATCATCTAAGATTGAAATTAATGTAACCTAATGAATATTAATAATAAGGAGTTATTATTTGTAAATAATGATCCCTACGTCATAACTTGAAATATATAAGATAAAATAGATTGCAATAAAAATATTCTTCATATATTAGATTATTTTGTTTATTGAACAAAAAAAAAAAAATAGCAAAATTTTAATATAATAGATTATTAAAGAGTGCATATATTGAGAAATATTCCAAATTAACATACAATAATAATCACCACCAAATAAAATTACTCAATTAATTAATATATGTTCAAAATTTATGAATGATGAAATTTTTTTAATATATTCCAGAGATGATAAATTATATAAAATGTCTGACATACCATAATAAAAATAGAAAAAAACACACAATCAATTAATAAGCTTCATAAAACTTTATTATGTTTAATCTTCTTTATATATAGCCGTATTACTAGCTCATAGATGAAGATAATATATTCTGGGAAAACTATAACATTCCATATAATTAAACAAAAAAGGATAAAGTAAATAAACTAATGTTTTAGTTTGAATTACATATCATAATCTTATTTAGATCTTTACTAAATTAATTAATAATTATCTAAAAATTATGTATATGGAATAGATATATATATATATATATCAAGATTATCTGTTCAAATTGTTTAAAGCATATCTAAAAGTTGATTGTAAAGTTTGAGTTTATTCAAGTTATACACATTTTTTTGTTAACTTGCATAGTATTAAGTCGATGGTTGTTGAAATTATCAAATAAATTGGGTAAAACCAAATCAAATTAAATGTGTACAATTGTCTTTTGTGAGATTCTAATTAAAATATCTCTTAAGATTTAACTTAATGAAACTTCGAAAGACGCCATGAGACTTCATACAAAACAAATATATATGTAGACACACATTCATACAAATCAAATCATTCTAATCGTATGAAAGACCATACAAGTCTTCATATATATCAAATATTTATTTAGGCATACTTTCATACAAATCAAATCAATTATGAATTTACAAAAAAATATATATTTAACCAAAGCTTCATACAAATCAATCATTCTTATCATATAAAAAGCTATACGACTCTTCATACAAAACAAATACATATTTAAACAAACTTTCATACATGTCAAATCAATTATGAATTTACATATGCTTTCGCTTTTATAATTATTAGTTTTTCCTTATCATATTTTGATCATATTGAAATTCATATCATGTTCTAATCATATTTTGATTTTAGTTATTTTTAATAATTTTAAAATACAAATAATTTCAAAATTCTTCACAATTTCTTCTCCCAAAATACAGACAAATTTTGTTTGCTTCAGTCAACTTCTAGTCAAATAAATAGTTTATCAACAAGAGTATCTTTCCACACAACTCAAGGTTATTTGCTAACCTTTGTTGACGAAGATCATAAAATATATAAAATATTTTACAGACCATTATAAAAGTAGAAAAAAAAAATCAATCAATTAATAAGTGTTTTTAAATATTTAAAAACTCACTCAATTAATAAGCCTTCATAAATTAATTAATGTTTTAGCACAAATTATATATAATAAAAAAACAAAAAAAAAGCATATAAAAATTTAAAAATCTATTTTAACTAATATTTATATATATATATATATATGATAAAATAGATTGCAATCAAAATATTGTTCATATATTAGATTATTTTGTTTACTGAACAAAAACAAATAAATGTTTTTTTATATATTAGATTATTAAAGAGTGCATATATTGAGAAATATTCCAAACTAACATAAATTAATAATCACCATAAAATAAAAATTACTCAATTAATGTAGTAACCTGAATATTTCTATATGCGCAATCATGTTATGTGGAATGATTTATTTTATTCCAATGCAAGCCTATGTGATTTAATTGTTTAAGAATGATTAATTATGCTTCTATGATTTGAATGCAAAGTATATGTAATAAATTGAATTATTATTTGCTTCAGGTAATTAAGTTGGAATTTGTTGTGTTCACATTTTATTAAGTTAAATGGACTTAATAAAAATATTCATGAATTTTGAAGTCCATAAATTCAGGTCCAGAGCCCAATAGGATGACTATGCCTGGATGTAAATATAGAATGGATTGTTTAATTACATATTAATAGTCATAAAAAATAAAAAATAAAACAATAAAAAACTTAGGGTCTGGATTCTTCTGGAGCCGCCATCATTCATTCAAGATCTTTTTCCTTCCTTTCAACTTTCAGGTACTTTATGGAAACAAATTCGAAAGTCTTATTTATATATCTCAAAACTCTATGAAATTTAAATATATTGTTCCCTATTCCGATTATGAGTCACGGTTAATATTTCAAGTAGATTAGACATGTATTCTATTTTATACGAATTTTCTACCACTACCTATCCAGGTTTACAAATTCCACCATTTATGATTGAAAATTTCAAAATATATTCTAATACATATCCAAATCCCTTGAAATTTGAATATGTCATCCATTCCTATAATTTTAATTCATTTTTAAAAATTTTTGGTGAATTGGGTATCTATTTTATTTTATATGAATTTTCTATTACTCTAGATCCAAATTTATAAACTCTTACAGTTCTAATTTGAAAATTCGAAATACAAGTTTGAAGTTTAAAAAATCTTCAATTTTTAATATTTCATTCCTATAGGTGTTATTTATCTTGCATAAAAAAATTTCAAGTCAATCTATTTTATATTTTAGGAATTATGATATTTTTCCTACGGCTGGGCAGGATTTACAGCTTTAGTTATTTCGGTTTCTAAAATCCAAAATAACTAGTAAATCATCTAAAAAAGGCACGAAATGTTTATAGCATACTTTCACATCATTCTAGTTTCTACATTTGAAAATTTTTCTTGTTCCTCTATATATTTTGTGAATTATAAAATATTCATTCCTTATTGTGGCGAAGGAATATACATCGAATCATCATAAAATCTTCGTTTTAAGTCCGATTGGACTCAAATTAGTGGCAAAATGTCACAAATTTCATTCTGTATAATTGGTGTTGAGAAACTTGAAGTTTTAAATTATTTACTATGCACATAATTCCTGGTCGGAATGTGTTTATGGTTAATAGAAGCTCGTTTTCACAACCTTTATAAATATTAGTCCCCGCTTCCACTTCCTTACCTGTTTTAAGTCAATTTGTACAGTTCCGCTCAATAGCATCTTACTATTTTTTAATTAAGATTTTATTTAATTAAGGGGTTAATAGTGAATAATTCATCCCGATTGTAGGAGCTCCGGAGACCTCGGGTTTAGGACCATAAATAATTACAGATACCATCCCTACTACTATAAGAGGTGGATGATACTCTCACACTAATCATGTGTTGTGGTTTGTTTAATTACCCTCTAGAGAAATGCACATGTTTATATGGCAATGATTTATGATATGCATTGGTATTGTGAATGTTAAATATGACATGATTCTATGAAGAGAATGTTTGACATTCATATGTGATATCTTATTTGCAAGATTCGTGGTAAAGCCGCACAATGTGTAAGGTATATGGATAATACCATACATAGATAAGGTTAAGATTCGAGGGTATGACCCGCACAAGATTCTAATCGAAAGATCACTTCGGGTAGCTCTCGAACTCATGATGCTCGAGTGTGACATAGCGGTTCCAAGCAAGATTGATGTGCTCTTATGTGTACTATAATAAATAAATCGTATACATATTACAAGGTTCATGATTTATGGTTATATGTGAAGTGCTTTAGTGTACAAGGTGCCTCTAGGCGATGTAAATTGTTATTCTCTCATGTATATGTGCTCTTGTGGGTAAAAGAGTTAGTATACAGAGTGTTATCCAACACTCACCCCTCATCATTTTAGGTAAGGAAGTAAAGGAGAAGTGAGCTATGCTGTGAAGCCGGCCTGTGGACTGTGCTGGTGCCACATTTAAAAGTTCAAAATTTCACGTTCATTCCATAAATTTAAAAGAATTTTGTTTTTCTATTGAATTGCTTTATTATTGATTTTCTAGTGGTTTGATGCAACTACATGATATTTCTATTTTTGGTTTTTTAACAATGATTCAAAAAATTTCTGGTAATTTGTTGTGAAAAAAAAAATTTAATCGCGGTTTTATAAGGCGAGGCAGCCGTAATATTCTGAAAGTGATTTTGGGATGTTAGAATTAATTAACATATATCCAAAATTTATTAATGATGATATTTTTTTTATATATTCAAGAGACGATAAATTATATAAAATAGTTAACATACCATATTAAAAATTGAAAAAAACTCAATCAATTAATAAGCTTCGTAAATCTTTATAATGTTTAATCTTCATTATATATAGTCGTATTATTAGTTCATAGATGAAGGTGATATATTTTTTGAAATATATAACATTCCATATAATTAAAAAAAAAAGGATAAAGTAAATAAATTAATGTTTTAGTATGAATTACATATAATAATCTTGATTTATTTAAATCTTTACTAAATCAATTAATAATTATATAAAAATTATGTATGATGAATATATATATATATATCAAGATTATATGTTCAGATTGTTTAAAGAATATGCACAAGGTGATAGTAAAGTTTGAGTTTATTCAAATTATACACATTTTTCTGATAACATGCATAGCATTAAGTAGATGGTTGTTGAAATTATCAAATAAATTGGGTAAAACCAAGTCAAATTAAATGTGTACAGTTTTATTTATGAGGGTCGAATTAAAATATCTCTTAAGATTTAACTTAATGTAACTTAATGATTATTAATAATCATTATGTGTAAAACAAATATATATTTAGACATATATTCATACAAATCAAATCATTCTAATTGTATGAAAGACAATACAAAGTTCATATAAAACAAATATCTATTGTGGCATACTTTCATACAAATCAAATAAATTATGAATTTACAAAAAATATATATTAAACCAAAGCTTCATAAAAATCAATCATTCTTATCGTATAAAAAACCATACGAGTCTTCATACAAAATAAATACATATTTAGACATACTTTCATACAAGTCAAATCAATTATGAATTTACATATGCTTTCGCTTTTAAAATTATTAGTTTTTCCATATTATATTTTGATCGTATGGAAATCAAAATAATTTAGAAAATTCTTATCATATTATGATTTTAGTTATTTTTTAATAATTTTAAAATATTATGATTTTAGTTATTATATCATATCATGTTCTTATCATAATATGATTTTAGTTATTTTTTAATAATTTTAAAATACAAATAATTTAGAAAATTCTTCAGAATTTCTTCTCCCAAAATATAGACAAATGTTTTGTTTGCTTTAGTCAACTTCTAGTCTAATAAATAGTTTATGAACAAGATATATTGTTTAAAATAACGAAAAAGCATATCCAAATTTAAAAATATATTTTAACTTTTCTTTATTTATATATATATATATATTGGTACATGTTTTTTTTTATATATTACAAAATAAAAAAAATAAAAGCATATACAAATTTAAAAATGCTATTTTAACTGATACTTATATATATATATAAGATAAAATAGATTCCAAAAAAAAATATTCTTCATATATAAGATTATTTTGTTTACTAAACAAAAACAAATAACAAAGTTTTTATATATTAGATTATTAAAGAATGCATATATTGAGAAATATTCCAAATTAACATACAATATTAATCACCACAAAATAAAAATTACTCAATTAATTAATATATATCCAAAATTTATGAATGATGATATTTTCTTTATATATTCAAGTGACGATAAAGTATATAAAATATTTGACATACCATAACAAAAATAAGAAAAACTCAATCAATTAATAAGTTTCAAAAATCTTTATTATTGGTAATCTTTTATATATAGCCGTATTACTGCTCATAGATAAAGATGATATATTTTTTGAAATATATAACATTCCATATAACTAAAAAAATGGATAAAGTAAATTAATTAATATTTTAGTACGAATTACATATCATAATCTTTATTTATTTATATCTTTACTAAATCAATTAATAATTATCTAAAAATAATGTATGATTAATTTACATATATATATCTATATATATATATATAAAGATTATCTGTTCAGACTCTATAAAGAATATCCAAAAGCTCATAGTGAAGTTTGAGTTTCTAAGTTATACACATTTTTCTGGTAACATGCATAGTATTAAGTAGATGTTTGATGAAATTATCAAATAAATAGGGTGAAACTAAGTCAAATTAAATGTGTACATTTATCTTTTATGATAGTCTAATTAAAATATCTCTTAAGATTTAACATAATGAAACTTAATGATTAATAATAATCATGATTTTATGTGTGAATACCGTGTGGAATTTTCAATTTGTTTAGAGGTCAAATTGAACAATAGGAAACTTACTACTATAAGTTGGGTTCAGTTCCAGGCTCAATAACTTCGAAAGACGGCATGAGACTTCATACAAACAAGTATATATTTAGACACACATTCATACAAATAGAATCATTCTAATCATATGAAAGACCATACTAATGTTCATATAAAACAAATATTTATTTAGGCATACTTTCAAATAAATCAAATCATTATGAAATTACAAAAAAATATATATTTAACCAATGCTTCATACAAATAAATCATTCTTATCGTATAAAAAACCATACGAATCTTCATAAAAAATAAATACATATTTAGACATACTTTAATACAGGTCAAATCAATTGTGAATTTACATAAGATTTTATTTTTTAAGATTATTAGTTTTCCATATTATATTTTGATTGTATGGAAATCCAAATCATGTTCTTATCATATTTTGATTTTAGTTATTATTTAATAATTTTAAAATACAAAATACAGACAAATTATGTTTGCTTCAGTCAACTTCTAGTCAAATTAATAGTTCATCAACAAGAGTTCTTTCCACACAACTCAAAGATATGTCTAGTCTCTTGGGTATTTCTACTTCATATAGTATGTTTCATTTTTCAATAAACTTTTTCATTGCTATCTTATGGTGAACCATTAGATTTGTTATTTGCTAACATTTATTGACGAAGATGATAAAATATATAAAATATCCAAATTTAGAAATCTATAACTTGACAATTCTCTTTATTTATATATATATATATATATGTCTTTTTTATATAGTATATAATAAAAAAACAAAAAAACATATACAAATTTAAAAAGCTATTTTGACTGATACATTTATATATATATATATATAGAAGATAAAATAGATTGCAAACAAAATATTCTTCATATATTAAATTATTTTGTTTATTGAACAAAAACAAATAACAAATTTTTTATATATTAGATTATTAAAGAGTGCATATATTGAGAAATATTCCAAATTAACATACAGTAACAACCACCACAAAATAAAAATGACTCAATTAATTAATATATATTCAAAATTTATGAATGATGATATTTTTTTATATATTCAAGAGACGATAAATTATATAAAATATTTGACATACCATAATAAAAATAGAAAAAAACTCAATCAATTAATAAGCTTCGTAAATCTTTATGATGTTTCATCTTCTTTATATATAGTCGTATTACTAGTTCATAGATGAAGATGATATATTTTCTGAAATATATAACATTCAGTATAACTAGAAAAAAAAAAGATAAAGTAAATAAATTAATGTTTTATTATGAATTACGTATCATAATCGTGATTTATTTAGATCTTTACTAAATCAATTAATAATTATCTAAAAATTATGTATTATGAATATATATATATATATGTAGATTATATGTTCAGATTGTTTAAAGAATATCCAAAAATTGATAGTAAAGTTTGAGTTTATTCAAGTTAAACACATTTTTCTGATAACATGCATATTATTAAGTAGATGGTTGTTGGAATTATCAAATAAATTGGGTAAAACTAAGTCAAATTAAAAGTGTACAGTTGCCTTTTATGATAGTCTAATTTAAATATCTCGTAAGATTTAACTTAATGATTATTAATAATCATGATTTTATGTGTAAATACCGTATGGAATTTTCAATTTGTTTTGAGATCAAATTATAAGATAGGAAACTTATTATTGTAAGTCACGTTCAGTCCCAAGCTCTATAACTTCAAAAGACGGTATCATACTTCATACAAAACATATATATAGTTAAACACACATTCATACAAATCAAATCATTCTAATTTTATGAAAGACCATATAAGTCTTCATATAAAACAAATATTTATTTAGGCCTACTTTCATACAAATCAAATCAATTATGAATTTACAATAAAAAAAAAATATATTTAACCAAAGCTTTATACAAATCAATAATTCTTATCATATAAAAAACCATACGAGTCGTCATACAAAATAAATACATATGTAGACATACTTTCATACTAGTCAAATCAATTATGAATTTACATATGCTTTTGCTTATAAAATTATTAGTATTTCCATATTATATTTTGATCATATGGAAATCCATATCATGTTGTTATCATATTTTGATTTTAGTTATTTTTCAATAATTTTAAAATACAAATAATTTCAAAATTTTACATAATTTCTTCTCCCAAAATACAAACAAATTTTGTTTGCTTCAGTCAACTTCTAGTCAAATAAATTGTTTATCAACAAGAGTATATTTCCACATAGCTCAAAGATCTCAACTTGCATATGCATTGTATGTCCAGTCTTTCAGGCGTTTCTACTTCATATAGTATGTTTCATTTTTCAATAAACTTTTTCGTTGCTATCTTATGGTGAACCATTTGATTTGTTATTTGCTAACCTTTGTTGACATAGTTGATAAAATATATAAAAAATTTCACATACCATTATAAAAATAGAATAAAAATCAATTAGTTAATAAATGTTTGTAAATATTTAAAAACTCACTCATTCTACTAAGCCTTTGTAAATTAATTAATGTTTCAGTACAAATTATATATAATGATCTTGATTTATTTAGATCTTTACTAAATCAAATAATAATAATCTAAAAATTATGTATAATAAATATATATATATATATATATATATATATCAAGCTTATCTTATCACTAACAATTGTTTAAGGAATACCCAAAATGTGATGTAAATTTTGAGCTTATTCACGTAATACATATTTTTCTATGACTTTTTCGATGCTATCTTATGGTGAACCAATATTGGACATACCATTACAAAAATAGAAAAAAAAATCAATCAATTAATAAGTGCTTATAAATATTAAAAAACTCACTTAATTAATAAGCCTTTGTAAATTAATTAATGTTTTAGTACAAAATTTATTTATTTATTTAGATCTTTACTAAATCAACTAATAATAATCTAAAAATTACATATAATGAATATATATATATATCAAGATTATCTTATCACTAACAATTGTTTAAGGAATACCTAAAATGTGATGTAAAGTTTGAGCTTATTCACATAATACATATTTTTTTATGACACGCCTAGCCCAAGTAAAACATTGTTGGAATTATCTAACAAATTACTCTAAGTTAATTCAAATTCAATATGTATAGTTGTCATATGATGGCCTAATTAAAATGATCATCTAAGATTGAAATTAATGTAACTTAATTAATATTAATAATCATGAGTTTTTATTTGTAAATAATTATCCCTACGACATAACTTAATCTCAAGCTCTTTATTTACTCTTCCATGTCCTAATCATATGGTCTTCCATACGAGTCCTCATACAAAACAAATATAGGGTTAGCCATACATTTATACAAATCAAATAATTATGGATGAATTAGTTATTTACTAATAACAATAATATTGTTTAATAATTAAAAAAAAAAGTTGAAAGATTGTCCAAATTTAGAAATCTATTTTAACATGACACTTCTCTTTATTTATATATATATATTGGTACATGTCTTTTTTATATATTATATAATAAAAAAATAAAAAAAGCATATACAAATTTAAAAAGAAATTTTAAGTTATACTTATATATATATATATGATAAAATAGATTGCAATCAAAATATCCTTCTCAGTTTAGATTATTTTGTTTGTTGAACAAAAACAAATAACAAAATTTTTATATATTAGATTATTAAAGAGTGCATATACCTATATGATATTTGTCCTACGGTTGGGCAACATTTACAACTTTAGTTATTTCGGTCTTAAAAATCTAAAATAACTAGTAAATCTTCTAAAAAATGCACGAAATCTTTATAGCATACTTTCACAGTTTTCTAGATTCTCTAGTTAAAAATTCAACTTGTTCCTGCATATACTTTGCGAATTATAAAATATTCATTCCTTATTGTGCCGTAGGAATATACATCGAATCATCATAAAATCTTCATTTTAAGTCCGATTGGACTAACATCAATGGCAAATATCACAAATTTCATTATAAAATTGATGTTGAGAACATTGAAGTTTGAAATTTATTTACTATGCACGTAATTTGAGGTCAGAATGTGTTTATGTTTAATAGATGCTCGTTTTCTCAACCTTTATAAATATTAGTCCCCGTTCCCACTTCCTATTTTAAGTCAATTTGTACAGTTCTGGTCAATAGCATCTTAGTATTTTATGGATTAAATTTTTATTTAGTTAATGGGTTAATAGTGAATAATACATCCCTATTATAGGAGCTCCGGAGACCTCGGGTTTAGAACCATACTATAAGTGGTGGATGATACTCTCACACTAATCATGTGTTGTGATGTGTTTAGTTACCCTCTAGAGAAATGTACATGTTCATATGGCAATGAATTGTGGTATATGTTGAAATTGTGAATATTAAATGTGACATGATGATGGTGTGATGATATGATTCTATGAAGAGAATGTTTGACATAAATATGTGATGTCTTATTTGAAAGATTTGCGGTAAAGCCGCACAATGTGTAAGATATACGGATAATAACGTACATAGATATGCCAAGATTTGCGGGTATGACCCGTACAAGATTCTGATTGAAAGATCACTTCGGGTAGCTCTCGAACTCATAATGTTCGAGCGAGATAAAGCAGTCTCAATCAAGATTGATGTGCTCTTATGTGTACTATAATAAGTAAATGGTATACATATTATAAGGTTCATCATTTCTGGTTATATGTGAAGTGCTTTAGTGTACAAGGTGCCTCTATGCGACGTAAATTATTATGCTCTCATGTAGATGTGTTCTTGTAGATAAAAGAGTTAGCCCACAGAGTGTTATTCAATACTTACCCCCTCACCATTTCAGGTAAGAAAGTCAAGGAGGAGTGAGCTACGCTGTGAAGCCGGCCTGTGCACTGTGCCGTTGCCACATTTAAAATTTCTCGTTCATTCTATAAAATTAAAAGAATTTTGTTTTGCTTTAAATTGTTTTATAATTGATTTTCTAGTGGTTTCGTGAACAAGTACATGATATTTCTATTTTTGGTTTCTTAACAATGATTCAGAATTTTTCTGGTAATTGGTTGTGAAAAAAAAATTTAATGGTGGTTTTAGAAGGCGAAGTAGACGTAATATTCTGAAAGTGATTTTGGGATGTTACAATTAATTATGGGATGTTACAATTAATTAATATTTATCAAAAATTAATTTATGACGATATTTTTTTATATGTTCAAGAGACGATAAATTATATAAAATATTTGACATACCATAATAAAAATAGAGAAAAGCTCAATCAATTAACAAGCTTCGTAAGTCTTTATTATGTTTAATCTTCTTTATATATAGCCGTATTACAAGCTCATGATGAAGATGATATATTTTATGAAATATATAACATTCCATATAATTAAAAGAAAATATAAAGTAAATAAATTAATGTTTTAGTATGAATTACATATCATAGTCTTGATTTATTTAGATCTTTACTAAATCAATTAATAATTATCTAAAAATTATGTATGATGAATATATATATATATATATGTCAAGATTATCTGTTCAGATTGTTTAAAAAATATCCAAAAGGTTATAGTAAAGTTTGAGTTTATTCAAGTTATACACATTTTTCTGATAACATGCATATCATTAAGTAGATGATTGTTGAAATTATCAAAAAAATTGGGTAAAACCAAGTCAAATTAAATGTGTACGATTATCTTTTATGATAGTCTAATTAAAATATCTCTTAAGATTTAACTTAGTGAAACTTAATGATTATTAATAATCATGATTTTATGCGTAAATATCGTATGGAATTTTCTATTTGTTTAGAGATCAAATTGCAAGATATGAAACTTATTACTATAAGTTGGGTTCAGTCACAGGCTCTAAGACTTCGAAAGATTGTGTGAGACTTCATACAAAACAAATATATATTGAGACACACATTCATAAAAATCAAATCATTATAATCGTATGAATGACCATACAAGTCTTCATATAAAATAAATATTTATTTTAGGCATACTTTCATACAAATCAAATCAATTATGAATTTACAAAAAATATTTTTTTAGCCAAAGCTTCATACAAATCAATCATTCTTATTGTATAAAAAACCATACGAGTCTTTATACAAAACAAATGCATATTTAGACATACTTTTATACATGTCAATTTTAATATGAATTTACATATGTTTTTGCTTTTAAAATTATTAGTTTTTCCATATTAAATTTTGATCGTATGGAAATCCATATCATTTCGTATCATATTTTGACTTCAGTTATTTTTAACTAATTATAAAATACAAATAATTTCAAAATTCTTCATAATTTTGTTTGCTTCAGTCAACTTCTAGTCAAATAAAGTTCATCAACAAGAGTATCTTTCCACACAACTTAAAGATCTCCACTTGCATATGCATTGTATGTCTAGTCATTCGGGCATGTCTACTTCATATAGTATGTTTCATTTTTCAATATACTTTTTCGTTGCTACCTTATGGTGAACAACTACATTTGTTATTTGCTATCGTATGTTGACGAAGATGATAAAATATATGAAATATTTGACATACCATTATAAAAATAAAAAAAATAAATTAATAAATGTTTGTAAATATTTAAAAAGTCACTCAATTAATAAGCCTTCGTAAATTAATTAATGTTTTCGTACAACTTATATATAATGATCTTGATTTAAATAGATATTTACTAAATCAATTAATAATAATCTTAAAATGAAGTATAATGAATATATATATATATATATATATCAAGGAATCCCCAAAATGTGATGCAAAGTTTGAGCTTATTCAAGTAATACATATTTTTTTTACGACACACCTAGCCCGAGTAAAAAAATTTGTATATGCTTTGTTTCATTAACAAGAGTATCTTTCCACACAACTCAAAGATCTCTACTTGCATATGCATTGTATGTTTAGTCTTTTGGGCATTTCTCCTTCATATAGTATATTTCATTTTGCAATAGACTTTTTCATTGCTATCTTATGGTGAACGATTAGATTTGTTATTTGCTAACCTCTGTTGACAAAGATGATAAAATATGTAAAATATTTGACATAAGATTATCAAAATTGAAAGAAAAATCAATCAATTAATAAGTGTTTGTAAATATTTAAAAACAAACTCATTTAGTAAGCCTTCGTGAATTAATTATTGTTTTAGTACAAATTATATATAATGATCTTGATTTATTTAGATCTTTGCTAAATCAATTAATAATAATCTAAAAACAATGTATAATGTATATATATATATATCAAGATTATCTTATCACAAACAATTGTTTAAGGAAAGCCCAAAATGGATGTAACGTTTGACCATATTCACATAATACATATTTTCTTATGATAGCCTAGCCCAAATAAAACATTGTTGGAATTATCTAACAAAGTACTCTAGTTCAATTCAAATTCAATATGCATAGTTGTCTAATGCTGGCCTAATTAAAATGATCATCTAAGATTGAAATTAATGTAACTTAATGAATTTTAATAATCAGAGTTATTATTTGTAAATAATGATCCCTACGTCATAACTCAATCTCAAGCTCTTTAGTTACACTTCCATGTTCTGATTGTATGGTCTCTATACGAGTCTTCATACAAAACAAATATAGATTTAGGCATACATCTACACAAATCAAATTATTATGGATGAATTAGTTATTTACTAATAATAATAATATTGTTCAATAATTAAAAGAATGTTATATATTGTTTAATAATTAAATGTATATTATATATTGTTTAAGAAAAAGGAAAAACATAACAAAATTTAGAAATCTATTTTAACTTGACACTTCTCTTTATTTTATATATACATATATAAATATATATATACTGGTACATGTCTCTTTATATATTATATAATAAAAAAAATGCATATACAAATTTAAAAAGCTATTTTAACTGATACTTTTATGTATATATATATAAGGTAAAATAATTGCAATCAAAATATTCTTCATATATTAGATTATTTTATTTATTGCACAAAAACAAATAACAAAATTTTTATATATTAGATTATTAAAGAGTGCATATATTGAGAAATATTCCAAATTAACATACAATAATATTCACCACAAAATAAAAGTTTCTCAATTAATTATTATATATCCAAAATTTATGAATGATGATATTTTTTTTAATATAAAATATTTGACATACCATAATAAAAATAGAAAAAAACTCAATCAATTAATAAATTCGGAAATCTTTATTATGTTTAATATTCATTCTATATAGCTGTATTACGAGCACATAGATGAAGATCATATATTTTGTGAAATATATAACTTTCCATATAATTAAAAAAAAGTATAAAATAAATAAATTAATGTTTAATTATGAAATACATATCATAATCTTGATTTATTTAGATCATGATTATGTATGATGAATATATGTATGATGAATATATATATATACATACATATATCAAGATTATCTGTTCAGATTCTTTAAAGAATATCCAAAAGGTGATTGTAAAGTTTGAGTTTATTCAAGTTATACACATTATTCTGATAACATGCATAGTATTAAGTAGATGGTTGTTGAAATTATTAAATAAATTGGGTAAAACCAAGTCAAATTAAATGTGTAAAGTTGTCTTTTATGATAGTCTAATTAAAATATCTCTTAAGATTTAACTCAATGAAACTTAATGATTATTAATAATCATAATTTTATCTATAAATACCGTATCAAATTTTAAATTTGTTTAGAGATCAAATTGAAAAATAGAAAACTTTTACCATAAGTTGGGTTCAATCCCAGGCTCTGTAACTTCAAAAATTGGTATGAGACTTCATACAAAATAAATATATATTTAGACACATATTCATACAAATCAAATCATTCTAATCGTATGAAAGACCATACAAGTCTTCAAATCAATTATGAATTTACAAAAAATATATATTTAACCAAAAATCTTTATACAAATCAATCATTCTTATCGTATAAAAAACCATACGAGTCTTCATACAAATCAAATCAATTATGAATTTACACATGCTTTTGATTTTAAAATTATTAGTTTTTTCGTATAATCTTTTGATCGTATGGAAATATAATATCATGTTCTTATCATATTTTGATTTGAGTTATCTTTTTAATAATTTTAAAATTAAAATAATTTAAAAATTCTTCATAATTTCTTATCCCAAATACAGACAAATTTTGTTTGCTTCAGTCAACTTCTAGTCAAATAAATAGTTCATCAACAAGAGTATCTTTCCACATAGCTCAAAGATCTCCACTTGCATATGCGTTGTATGTCTAGCCTTTCGGACATTTTTACTTCATATAGTATGTTTCATTTTTCAACAGACTTTTTCGTTGCTATCTAATTGTGAAGCATTAGATTTGTTATATTCTAACCTTTGTTGACAAATATTATAAAATATATAAAATATTTGACATAATATTATAAAATATTTTGATCTTTACTAAATCAATTAATAATAATCTAAAAATTATGTATAATGAATATATATAGATATATATCACAATTTTCTTAGGACATGTTTAAGGATTATCCAAAATGTGATGTAAAGTTTGAGCTTATTCACGTAATACATATTTTTTATGACACGTCTAGCCCAAGTAAAACATTGTTGCAATTATCTAACAAATTACTCTAATTCAACACAAATTCAATATGTATAGTTGTCTTGTGCTGGCCTAATTAAAATGATCATCTAAGATTGAAATTAATGTACCTTAAATAATATTAATAATCATGAGTTTTTATTTGTAAATAATGATTTCTACATCATAACTCAATCTGAAGCTCTTTATTTACACTTCCATGTTTTGATCGTATGGTCTCCTATACGAGTCTTCATAGAAAACAAATATAGATTTAGGCTTACATCTATACAAAACAAAGCATTATGGATGAATTAGTTATTTACTAATAATAATATTATTTAATAATTAAAAGGATATTATATATTGTTTAAAAAAAAAAAGCATATCCAAATTTAGAAATCTATTTTAACTTGATATTTCTCTTTGTTTATATATATATATATATATATATATTTGTACATGTCATTTTTATATATTATATAATTAAAAAAAGCATATATTCTAAGATAAAATAATTGCAATCAAAATATTCTTCATATATTAGAGTATTTTGTTTGTTGAACTAAAACAAATAACAAATTTTTTATATACTAGATTATTAAAGAGTGCATATATTGAGAAATATTCCAAATTAACATACAATAATAATCACCACAAAATAAAAATTACTCAATTAATTAACATATATCCAAAATTTATGAATGATGATATTTTTTTTACATATTTAAGAGACGATAAATTATATAAAATATTTGACATACCATAATAAAAATAGAAAAAAACTCAATGAATTAATAAGCTTCGTAAATCTTTATTATGTTTAATCTTCTTTATATATAGTTGTATTACTCGCTCATAGATGAAGATGAGATATTTTGTGAAATATATAACATTCCTTATAATTACAAAAGATAAGGATAAAGTAAATAAATTAATGTTTTAGTATAAATTACATATCATAATCTAGATTTATTTAGATCTTTACTAAATCAATTAATAATTATCTAAAAATTTTGTATGATGAATATATATATATATATCAAGATTATATATTCAGATTGTTTGAAGAATATCCAAAAGGTAATAGTAAAGTTTAAGTTCATTCAAGTTATACACATTTTTCTGATAACATGCATAACATTAGTAGATGGTTGTTGAAATTATCAAATTAAATATGTACAGTTGTCTTTTATGATAGTCTAATTAAAATATCTCTTAAGATTTAACTTAATAAAATGTAATGATTATTAATAATCATGTTTTTATGTGTAAATACAGTATCGAATTTTCAATTTGGTTAGAGATCAAATTGAAAAATAGGAAACTTATTACTATAAGTTGGTTTCAGCCCCAGGCTCTATAACTTCGAAAGACGGTATGAGACTTCACACAAAATAAAGATATATTTAGACACACATTCATACAAATCAAATCCTTCTAATCGTATGAAAGACCATACAAATCTTAATATAAAACAAATATTTATTTAGGAATATTTTCATACAAATCAAATCAATTATGAATTTACAAAAAATATATATTTAACCAAAGCTTCATACAAATAGATCATTATTATCGTATTTAAAACCATACGAGTTTTCATATAAAACTAATACAAATTTAGACATACTTTCATACAAGTCAAATGTATTATGAATTTACATATGCTTTCGCATTTAAAATTAGTAGTTTTTCCGTTTAATATTTTGATCATATGGAAATCAATATCATGTTCTTATCATATTTAGATTTTAGTTATTTTTTTAATAATTTTAAAATACATACCATTGTAAAATAGAAAAAATCAATCAATTAACCATTGCTTGTAAATATATAAAAACTCACTCAATTAATAAGCCATCGTAAATTAATTAAAGTTTTAGTACAAATTATATATAATGATCTAATTTATTTAGATCTTTACTAAATTAATTAATAATAATCTAAATATAATGTATAATGAATATATATATATATATATCAAGATTATCTTATCACTAACAATTCTTTAAGGAATACCCGAAATGTGATTTAAAGTTTGAGCTTATTCACATAATACATATTTTTTTATGACACGTATAGCCCAAGTAAAATATTGTTGGAATTAACTAACAAATTACTATTATTCAATTCAAATTCAAATTAAATAATGATCCCTATGTCATAACTCAATCTCAAACTCTTTATTTATACTTCCATGTTCTGATCGTATGGTCTTCTATATGAGTCTTCATACAAAACAAATATAGATTTAGGCATACATCTATACGAATCAAATAATTATGGATGAATTAGTTAATTACTAATAATATTAATATTGTTTAATAATTAAAAGGATATTATATATTCTTTAAAAATGTAGAAATATATTTTAACTTGAGACTTGTCTTTATATATATATATAGATATATATAGGTACATGTCTTTTTATATATTATATTATAAAAAATAAAAAAGCATATACAAATTTAAAAAGTTATTTTAACTGATACTTTTATGTATATATATAAGATAAAATAACTGCAATCAAAATATTCTTCATATATTATAATATGTTGTTTATTGAAAAAAAAAATATAACAAAATTTTTAATTATAAGATTATTAAAGAGTGCATATATTGAGAAATATTCCAAATTAACATACAATAATAATCACCACAAAATAAAAATCACTCAATTAATTAATATATATCCAATATTTTTGAATGTTGATATTTTTTTATATATCCAACAGACGATATATTATATAAAAATTTTGACATACCATAATAAAAATAGAAAAACTTAATCAATTAATAAGCTTCGTAAATCTTTATTATGTTTAATCTTCTTTATATATAGGCGTATTACTAGTTCATAGATGAAGATGATAGATTTTGTGAAATATATAACATTCCATAGAATAAAAAAAAAAAGGATAAAGTAAACAAGTTAATGTTTTAGTATGAATTACATATCATAATCTTGATTTATTTAGATCTTTACTAAATCAAATAATAATTATCTAAAAATCATTTTAATCAAATCATTTTAATCGTATGAAAGACTATACAAGTCTTCATATAAAACAAATATTTATTTAGAGACACTTTCATACAGATCAAATCAATTATGAATTTACAAAAAATATAGATTTAACCAAAGCTTCGTACATATGAATCATTCTTATCGTATAAAAATCAAACTAGTCTTTGATACAAAACAAATACATATTTATACATACTTTCATACAAGTCAAATCAATTATGAATTTATATATGCTTACGCTTTTAAAATTATTAGTTTTTCCATATTATATTTTGATCGTATGGAAATTCATATCATGTTCTTATCATATTTATAATTTAGTTCTTTTTTAATAATTTTAAAATGCCAATAACTTCAAAATTCTTAATTATTTCTTCTCCCAAAATATAGACAAATTTTGCTTGCTTCAGTTAACTTCTTGTCAAAGAAATAGTTCATTAACAAGAGTATCTTTCCACACAGAATAAAGATCTCCACGTGCATATGCATTGTATGTCTAGTCTTTCGGGCATTTCTACTTCATATAGTATGTTTTTTCAATAGACTTTTTCATTGCTATCTTATGGTGAACCATTAGATTTATTATTTGCTAACCTTTGTTGACAAATATGATTAAATATATAAAATATTTGACATACCATTACAAAAATAGAAAAAGAAACCAATCAATTAATAAGTGTTTCAAAATATTTAAAAGCGTATTTAATAAACCTTCATAAATTAATTAATTAATTAGTACAAATTATATATATTGATCTTGATTTATTTAGATCTTTCCTAAATCATTTAATAATAATCTAAAAGTTATGTATAACGAATATATATATATATATCAAGATTATCTTATCATTAAAAATTGTTTAAGGAAAACTAAAAATGTAATGTAAAGTTTGAGCTTATCCACTAATACATATTTTTTTATGACACACCTAGCCCAAGTTAAACATTGTTGGAATTATCTAAAAAATTACTATAATTCAAGTCAAATTCAATATATATAGTTGTCATATGCTCGCCTAATTAAAATGATTATCTAAGATTGAAATTAATGTCACTTAATGAATATTAATAATCATAAGTTATTATTTGCAAATAATAATCCCTAC
Organism: Caryopteris x clandonensis; assembly: GCA_028749325.2. Taxonomy (NCBI): domain Eukaryota; kingdom Viridiplantae; phylum Streptophyta; class Magnoliopsida; order Lamiales; family Lamiaceae; genus Caryopteris; species Caryopteris x clandonensis. The sequence continues at coordinate 3,546,978 of JAPYKT020000034.1, read as the reverse complement.
GTCATAATTTCCTCTCAAGCTCTTTATTTACACTTCCATGTTCAGATTGTATGGTCTTCCATACGAGTCTTCATACAAAACAAATATAGATTTAGGCATACATCTATACAAATCAAATCATTATGGATGAAATAGTTATTTACTAATAATAATAATATTTTTTAAAAATGAAAAGGATATTATATATGTGTAAATACCGTATGGAATTTTAAATTTATTTAGAGATAAAATTAAAAAATAGAAAACTTATTACTATAACTTGGGATCAGTCCCAGGCTCTATAACTTCGAAAGATGGTATGAGACTTCAAACAAAATAAATCTATATGTAGACACACATTCATAAAAATCAAATCGTTCTAATCGCATGAAAGACCATACAAGTTTTCATATAAAAAAAAAATATTTATTAAGCATACTTTCATACAAATCAAATCAATTATGAATTTACAAAAAATATATATTTAACCAAAGATTCATACAAATAAATCATTCTTATCGTATAAAAAACCATACGAGTCTTCATACAAAACAAATATATATTTAGATATACTTTGATACAAGTCAAATCAATTATGAATTTACATATGCTTTCGCTTTTAAAATTATTAGTTTTTCCTTCTCATTTTTTAATCATATGGAAATCTATATCATGTTCTTATCATATTTTTTTTAGTTATTTTATAATAATTTTAAATACAAATAATTTCAAAATTCTTCATAATTTCTTCTCCCAGAATTCGGACAAATTTTGTTTGCTTTAGTCAACTTGTAGTAAAATAAATAGTTTATCAATAACAGTATCTTTCCACACAACTTACAGATCTCCACTTGCATATGCATTGTATGTCTAGTCTTTCGGACATTTTAATTTCATGTAGTATGTTTCATTTTACAATAGAGTTTTTCGTTGCTATCTTATGGTGAACCATTTGATTTATTATTTGCTAACCTTTGTTGAGGAAGATGATAAAATATACAAATTATTTCACGTACTATTATACAAATAGAAAAAATATCAATCAATTAATGAGTGTTTGTAAATATTTAAAAACTCATTCAATTAATAAGCCTTTGTAAATTAATTAATTATTTAGTACAACTTATATATAATGATCTTGATTTATTTAGATCTTTCCTAAATCAATTAATAATAATCTAAAAATTATGTATACTGAATATATATATACACACACACATATATATATATTTCAAGATTATCTTATCACTAACAATTTTTTAAGGAATAACCTAAATGTGATGTAAAGTTTGAGCTTATTCACGTAATATATAATTTTTTTTATGACATGCCAAGCCCAAGTATAACATTGTTGGTATTATCTAACAAATTACTCTAATTCAATTCAAATTCAATATGTATAGTTGTCTTATGCGGGCCTAATTAAAATGATCATCTAAGATTGAAATTAATGTAACTTAATGAATATTAATTATCATAAGTTATTATTTGTAAATAGTAATCCCTATGTCATAATTCCCTCTCAAGCTCTTATTTGCACTTCCATGTTCTGATTATATGGTCTTCCATACGAGTCTTCATACAAAACAAATATAGATTTAAGCATACATCTATACAAATCAAATCATTATGGATGAATTAGTTATTTACTAATAATAATAATATTGTTTAATAATTAAAAGGATATTATACATTCTTTAAAAAAAAATTATATCCAAATTTAGAAATCTATTTTAACTTGACACTTTTCTTTATATATATATATATATATGTATTTATTGGTACATGTCTTTTTTATATATTATATAATAAAAAAACAAAATAAACATATTAAAATTTGAAAAGTTATTTTAACTGATACTTATATATATATATATGTAAGAAAAAAATTGATTTCAATCAAAATATTCTTCATATATTAGATTATTTTGTTTATTAAACAAAAACAAATAACAAAAGTTTTATATAATAGATTCTTAAAGAGTGAATATATTGAGTAACATTCCAAATTAACATACAATAATAATCACCACAAAAAAAAATAAAAAAAGTCAATCAATTAATATATATCCAAAATTTATGAATGTTGATATTTTTTTTATATATTCAAGAGACCATAAATTATAAAAAATATTTGATATACCATAATAAAAATAGAAAAAATTGAAATCAATTAATAAGCTTCGTAAATCTTTATTATGTTTAATATTCTTTATATATAGCTATATTACTAGCACGTAGATGAGAATGATATATTTTCGGAAATATATGACATTCCATATAATAAAAAAAAAAAGGATAAAGTAAATAAATTAATGTCATAGTATGAATTACATATCATAATCTGGTTTTATTTAGATCTTTACTAACTCAATTAATAATTATCTAAAAATTATGTATGATAAATATATATAAATAAATATCAAGATTATTTGTTCGGATTGTTTAAAGAATATCCGAAATGTGATCGTAAAGTTTGAGTTATTCGAGTTATACACATTTTTCTGATAACATGCATAGCATTATGTAGATGGTCGTTAAAACTATGAAATAAATTGGGTAAAATCAAGTCAAATTAAACTTAATGAAACTTAATGATTTTTAATTGAAATATCTCTTAAGATTTAACTTAATGAAACTTAATGATTTTTAATAATCATGATTTTATATGTAAATATCGTATAGAATTTTCAATTTGTTTAGAGATGAAATTGAAAAATACAAAACTTATTACTATAAGTTGGGTTCAGTCCTAGGCTCTTTAACTTTGAAAAATGGTATGAGACTTCTTACAAAATAATTTATATTTAGACACATATTCATACAAATCAAATCATTCTAATCGTATGAAAGACCATACAAGTCTTCAAATAAAACAAATATTTATTTAGACATACTTTCATACAAATCAAATCAATTTTGAATTTACAAAAAATATATATTCAACCAAAGCTTCATACAAATCAATCATTCTTATCGTATAAAAAACCATATGAGTCTTCATACAAAACAAATACATATTTAGACATACTTTCATACAAGTCAAATCAATTATGAATTTACATATGCTTTTGCTTTTAAAATTATTAAGTTTTCCAAAATTTATTTTGATCGTATGGAAATCCATATCATGTTCTTATCATATTTTGATTTTAGTTATTTTTTAATAATTTTAAAATACAAATAATTTCAAAATTCTTCATAATTTGTTCTCCCAAAATACATACAAATTTTGTTTGCTTGAGTCGACTTCTAGTCAAATAAATAGTTCAACAACAAGAGAATCTTTCAACATAGCTCAAAGATCTCCACTTGCATATGCATTGTATGTCTAGTCTTTCAGGCATTTTACAATAGACTTTTTCGTTGCTATCATATGGTGAACCATTAGATTTTTTATTTGCTAACCTTTGTTGATGAAGATGATAAAATATATATATTTGACATACCTTTGTAAAAATAGAAATAAAGTCAATCAATTAATAAGTGTTTGTGAGTATTTAAAAACTCACTGAAGTAATTAAGTTTTAAGTACAAATTATATAAAATGATCTTGATTTATTTAAATCTTTACTAAAGCAATTAATAATAATAGAAAAATTATGTATAATGAATATATATATATATATAATTAATTTATCACTAACAATTGTTTAAGAAATACCCAAAATGTGATGTAAAGTTTGAGCTTATTCACGTAATACATATTTTTTATAACGCGCCTAGCCCAAGTAAAATATTGTTGGAAATATCTAACAAAATGCTCTAATTCAATTCAAATTCAATATGTATAGTTGTCTTATGCTGGCCTTATTAAAATGATCATCTAAGATTGAAATTAATGTAACTTAATGAATATTAATAATCATGAGTTTTTATTTGTAAATAATGATCTCTATGTCATGACTCAATCTCAAGCTCTTTATTTACACTTCCATGTTCTGATCATATGGTGTTCCATACGAGTCTTCATACAAAACAAATATAGATTTAGGCATGCATCTATAGAAATAAAATCATTATGGATGAATTAGTTATTTACTAATAATAATATTATTGTTTAATAATTAATAGAATATTATATATTGTTTAAAGAAAAGAAAAATCATATCCAAATTTAGAAATCTATTTTAACTTGACACTTCTCTTTATATATATATATATACATATATATATTGGTGTGTTTCTTTCTTATATAATATATAATAAAAAAACAAAAAAAGCATATACAAATTTAAAAAGCTATTTTAATTGATGCTTATATATATATAATACAAAATAGATTGCAATTAAAATATTCTTCATATATTAGATTAATTTGTTTATTGAGCAAAAACAAGTAACAAATTTGTGAAATATATAACATTCCTTATAATTAAAAAAAAGATAAAGTAAATACATTAATGTTTTAGTTTGTATTGCATCCCATAATCATAATTTATTTAGATCTTTACTAAATCAATTAATAATTATCTAAAAAACTTATGTATGATTAATATATATATATATATATCAAGAATATATCTTCAGAGTATTTAAAGAATATCATAAAAGTGATAGCAAAGTTTGAGTTTATTCAAGTAATACACATTTTTATGATAAAATGCATAGCATTAAGTAGATGGTTGTTGAAATTATCAAATAAATTTGGTAAAACCAAGTCAAATTAAATGTGTACAATTGTCTTTTATGATAATCTAATTAAAATATTCTTCAGATTGAATTTAATGTATGGTATTTTCAATTTGTTTAGAGATCAAATTGAAAAATATGAAACTTATTACTATATGTTGGGTTCAGTCCTAGGATCTATGACTTCGAAAGACGATATGAGATTTCCTACAAAACAAATATATATTTAGACACCCATTCATACAAATAGAATCATTCTAATCTTATGAAAGACCATACAAGTCTTCATATAAAACACATATTTATTTAATCATACTTTCATACAAATCAAATCAATTATGAATTTACAAAAATTATATATTTAACCAAAGCTTCATACAAATCAATCATTCTTATCCTATAAAAAACCATATGAGTCTTCATACAAAACAAAAACATATTTAGACTTGCTTTCAAACAATTCAAATCAATTATGAATTTACAATTGCTTTCGGTTTTAAAATTTTTAGTTTTTCCATATTATATTTTGATTGTATGGAAATCCATAACATGTTCTTATCATATTTTACTTAATAATTTTAATATATAAATAATTTCAAAATTCTTCATAATTTCTCCTCCCAAAATATAGACAAATTTTGTTTGCTTCAGACGACTTCTAGTCAAATAAATAGTTCTTCAACAAGAGTATCTTTCCACACAGGTCAAAGATCTCCCCTTGCATATGAGTTATATGTCTAGTCTTTTAGACATTTCTACTTCATATAGTACGTTTCATTTTTCAATAGACTTTTTTGTTACTATCCTATGGTGAACCATTAGATTTTTTATTTACTAATCTTTGTTGACAAAGATGATAAAATATATAAAATATTAGACATACCATTATAAAAAGAGAAAAAAAAATCAATCAATTATTAAGTGTTTGTAAATATTTAAAAACTCACTTAATTAATAAGCCTTCATAAATTAATGTTTTAGTACAAATGATATATAATGATCTTAATTTATTTAGGTCTTTACTAAATCAATTAATAATAATCTAAAAATTATGTATAATGAATATATATTTATATATATCATGATTATCTTATCACTAACAATTGTTTAAGGAATGCCCAAAATCTGATGTAAAGCTTGAGCATATTCACGTAATACATATTTTTTGTATAACACGCCTAGCCCAAGTAAAACATTGTTGGATTTGTCTATCAAATTATTATAATTCAATTCAAATTCAATATGTATAGTTGTCTTATGCTAGCCTAATTAAAATGATCATCTAAGATTGAAATTAATGTAACTTATTGACTAGTAATAATCATGAGTTTTTATTTGTAAATAATAATCCCTACGTCATAACTCAATCTCAAGCTCTTTATTTACACTTACATCTTCTGATCATATGGTGTTCCATACGAGTCTTCTTACAAAACAAATATAGATTTAAGCATACATCTATACAAATAAAATCATTATGGATGAATTAGTTATTTACTAATAATAATATTGTTTAATAATTAAGAGGATATTATATATTGTTTAAATAAAAGAAGCATATCCAAATTTAGAAATCTATTTTAACTTGACACTTCTCTTTATTTATATATATATATATATGTATATATATTGGTACATATCTTTCTTTTATATTATATAATAAAAAAATTAAGAAAATCACATACAAATTTAAAAAGCTATTTTTACAGATACTTTTATATGTAAATATATATATACATATAAGATAAAATAGGTTGCAATCAAAATATTCTTAATATATTAGATTAATTTGTTTATTGAAGTAAAGCAAATAATAATTTTTTTATATATTAGATTATTAAAGAGTGCATATATTGAGAAATATTCCAAATTAACATACAATAATAATCACCAAAAAAATAAAAATTACTCAATTAATTAATATATATCCAAAATTTATGAACCTGTAGATTTTTTATTTTCTAAACTATGTTGACGAAGATGATAAAATATATAAAATATTTTACATAACATTACAAAAATAAAAAAAAATCAATCAATTAGTAAGTGTTTGTAAATATTTAAAAACTCACTCAATTTATAAGCCTTCGTAAATTAATTAATGTTTTAGTACAAATTATATATAACGATCTTGATTTATTTAGATCTTTACTAAATCCATTAATAATAGTCTGAAAATTATGTATAATGAATATATATATATATATATATATCAAGATTATCATATCACGAACAATTGTTTAAGGAATGCCCAAAATTTGATGTAAAGTTTGAGCTTATTCATGTAATATATATTTTATTACGACACGCGTAGCCCAAGTAAAACATTGTTGGAATTATCTAACAAATTACTCTAATTCAATTCAAACCAATATGTGTAGTTGTCTTATGGTGGCCAAATTAAAATGATAATCTAAGATTGAAATTAATGTAACTTAATGAATATTAATAATCATTAGTTTTTATTTGTAAATAATGATCCCTACGTCATAAGTCAATCTCAAGCTCTTTATTTACACTTTCATGACTAGATCATATGGTCTTCAATACGAGTCTTCATACAAAATAAATATAGATTTAGGCATACATCTATACAAAGAAAATGATTACGTATAAATTAGTTATTTACTAATAATAATAATATTGTTTAATAATTAAGAGGATATTATATATTATTTAAAGAAAAGAAAAAGCATATCCAAATTTAGAAATCTATTTTAACTTGACACCTATCTTTATATATATATATATATATATATTTGTACATGTCTTTCTTATATATTATATAATAAAAAAGAAGAAAAGGATATACAAATTTAAAATGCTATTTTAACAGATACCTTTATATATATATATATATAAGATAAAATAGGTTGAAATAAAAATATTCTTCATATATTAGATTAATTTGTTTATTGAACAAAAACAAATAACAAATTCTTTATATATTAGATTATTAAAAAGTGCATATATTGAGAAATATTCCAAACTAACATACAATAATAATCACCACAGAATAAAAATTACTCAATTAATTAATATATACCCAAAATTTATAAATGATGATATTTTTTTAATATATTCAGGAGACGATAAACTATATAAAATATTTGACATGCCATATTAAAAATAGAAAAAAACTGAATCAATTAATAAGCTTCATAAATCTTGATTATGTTTAATATTCTTTATAAATAGCCATATTACTAGCTCATAGATGAATATGATATATTTTGTGAAATATATAACATTCCATATAATTAAAAAACAAAGGATAAAGTAAATAAATTAATGTTATAGTATGAATTACAACTCATAATCTTAATTTATTTAGATCTTTACTAAATCAATTAATACTTATCTAAAAATTATGTATGATGAACATATATATATAAGGATTATATGTTCAGATTGTTTAAAGAAAATTAAAAAGGTGATAGTAAAGTTTGAGTTTATTCAAAATATACACATTTTTCTGATAAAATGCATAGCATTAAGTAGGTGGTTGTTCAAATTATCAAATAATATAGGTAGAACAAAGTCAAATTAAATGTGTACAATTATATTTAATGATAGTATAATTAAAATATATCTTAAGATTTAATTTAATGAAACTTAATGATTATTAATAATAATGATTGTAAGTGTTAATACCATATGGATTTTTTAATTTGTTTAGAGATCAAATTGAAAAATATGAAACTTATTACTATATGTTGGGTTCGGTCATGACTTCGAAAGATGGTATGAGAGTTCATACAAAACAAATATATATTTATACACACATTCATACAAATCAAATCATTCTAGTCTTATGAAAGACCATACAAGTCTTCAAATAAATCAAATATTTATTTAAGCATACTTTCATACAAATCAAATAAATTATGAATTTACAAAAAATATATATTTAGCCAAAGCTTCAAACAAATCAATCATTCTTATCGTATAAAAAACCATACGAGTCTTCACAGAAAACAAATACATATTTAGACATACGTTTATACATATCAAATCAATTATGGATTTTCATATGCTTTCACTTTTAAATTTTTTTGTTTTTCCGTATTATATTTTTATCGTATGGAAATTCATATCATGTTCATATCATATTTAAATTTTAGTTATTTTTAATAATTTTTAAATAAAATTAATTTTAAAATACTTCGTATCTTCTTCTCTCAAAATACAGACAAATTTTGTTTGTTTTAGTCAACTTCTAGTCAAATAAATAGTTCATCAACAAGAGTATCTTTCCACACAGCTCATAAATATCCACTTCTATATGCTTTGTATGTCTAGTATTTCGGGCATTTAGTATACTTATGGTGAACCATTAGATTTTGTTATTTGCTAACATTTGTTGCTAAAGTTAATAAAATATATAAAATATTTAACATACCATTATGAAAATAGAAAAAAATCAATCAATTTATAAGTGTTAGTAAATATTTAAAAACTCACTCAATTAATAAGCCTTCGTAAATTAATTAATATTATAGTACAAATTATATGTAATGATCTTGATTTATTTAGATCTTTACTAAATCAATTAATAATAATCTAAAAATTATGTATAATGAATATATATATATATATATCACGATTATCTTATCACTAACAATTGTTTAAGGAATATCCAAACTGTGATGTAAAGTTTGAGTTTATTCACGTAATACATATTTTTTTATAACACGCCGAGCCCAAGTAAAATATTGTTGGAATTATCTAACAAATTACTCTAATTTAATGCAAATTTAATATGTATAGCTGTCTTAAGCTGGCCTAATTAAAATGATCATCTAAGATTGAAATTAATGTAATTTAATAAATATTAATAATCATGCATTTTTATTTGTAAATGATGATCCCTACGTCATAACTCAATCTCAAGCTATTTATTTACATTTCCAAGTTCTGATCATATGATCTTCCATACGAGTTTTCATACAAAACAAATATAGATTTAGGTACACATCTACACAAACAAAATCATTATGGATGAATTAGTTATTTACTAATAATAATAATATTGTTTAATTAAAGAAAACAAAATGCATATCCAAATTTAAAAATCTATTTTAATTTAACCCTTCTCTTTATTTATATATATATAGGTACTTGTCTTTATTATATATTATATAATAAAAAAAAGCATAAACAAATTTAAAAAGCTATTTTAACTGATACATATATATATAATATAAAATAGATTGCAATCAAAATATTCTTCATATATTAGATTATTTTATTTATTGAACAAAAACGAAAAAACAAAATTTTTATATATTAGATTATTAAAGAGTCCATATATTGAGAAATATTCCAAATTAACATACAATAATAATCATGACAAATAAAAGTTACTCAATTAATTAATATATATCCAAAATTTATGAATGATGATATTTTTTTATATATTTAGGAGACGATAAATTATATAAAATATTTGACATACCATAATAAAAATAGAAAAAAACTAAATCAATTAATAAGCTTCGTAAATCTTTATTATGTTTTATCTTCTTTATATATAGCCTTATTTCTAGCTCATAGATGAAGATGATATATTTTTTGAAATAAATAACATTCCATATGATTAAAAAAAATGATAAAGTAAATAAATTAATGTTTTATTGTGAATTACAAATCATAATCTTGATTTGTTTAGGCCTTTACAAAATCAATTAATAATTATCTAAAAATTATGTATGATGAATATATATATATATATATATCAAGACTATATGTTCAGATTGTTTAAAGCATATCTAAAAGGTCATAGTAAAGTTTGAGTTTATTCAAGTTATACACACTTTTCTGATAACATGCATAGCATTAAGTAGATGGTAGTTGAAATTATCAAATAAATTGGGTAAAACCAAGTCAAATTAAATGTATACAATTGTCTTTTACTTAATGAAACTTAATGATTATTAATAATCATGATTTTATGTGTATATACTGTATGGAATTTTCAATTTGTTTAGTGATCAAATTGAAAAATAGGAAACTAATTACTATAAGTTGGGTTCAGTGCCAGGCTCTATAACTTTGAAAGACAGTATGAGACTTTATACATAACAAATAAATATTTAGGCACTCATTCATACAAATCAGATCATTCTAATCATATGAAAGCCTATATAAGTCTTCACATAAAACAAGTATTTATTTAGGCAAACTTTCATTCAAATCAAATCAATTATGAATTTACAAAAAATATATATTTAACCAAAGATTCATACAATCAATCATTCTGATCGTATAAAAAACTATACGAGTCTTCATACAAAACAAATATATATTTAGACATACTTTCATACAAGTCAAATCAATTACGAATTTACATATGTTTTTGCTTTTAAAATTATTACTTTTTCCATATTATATTTTGATCATGTGGAAATCCATATCATGTTCTTATCATATTTTGATTTTAGTTATTTTTTAATAATTTTAAAATACAAATAATTTCAAAATTCTTCATAATTTCTTCTCCCAAAATACAAACAAATTTTGGTTGATTTAGTTAACTTCTAGTCAAATAAATAGCTCACAAACTAGAGTATCTTTCCACATAGCACAAAGATCTCCACTTGCATATGCGTTGTATGTCTAGTCTTTTGGGCATTTCTACTTCATATAGTATGTTTCATTTTTCAATAGACTTTTTCATTGCTATCTTATGGTGAAACATTATATTTGTTATTTGCTAACCTTTGGTGACGAAGATGATAAAATATATAAAATATTTGACATACCATTACAAAAATAGAAAAAAAATCAATCAATTAATAAGTGTTTGTAAATATTTAAAAACTCACTCAATTAATAAGTCTTCGTAACTTAATTAATGTTTTAGTAAAAATTATATATAATGATCTTGATTTATTTAGATCTTTACTAAATCAATTAATAATAATCTAAACATCATGCATAATGAATATATATATTTATCTATATATCAAGATTATCTTATCACTAACAATTGTTTAAGGAATACCAAAAATGCTACGTAGAATTTGAGCATGTTCACGTAATACATATATTTTCTATAACACGCGTAGCCCAAGTAAAAGATTGTTGGAATTATCTAACAAATTACTCTAATTCAATTCAAATTCAATATGTATAGTTGTCTTATGCTGGCCTAATTAAAATGATCATCTATGATTGAAATTAATGCAACTTAATGAATATTAATAATCATGAGTTTTTATTTGTAAATAATGATCCCCATGTCATAACTATATATCAAGCTCTTAATTTACACTTCCATGTTCTGATCGCATGGTCTTCCATACGAGTCTTCGTAAAAAACAAATATAGATTTAGGCATACATCTATACAATCAAATCATTATGGTTGAATTAGTTATTTACTATTAACAATAATATTATTTAATAATTAAAAGGATATTATATATATTTTTTTTAAAAAGACAAAACATATCATAATTTTGAAATCTATTTTAACATGACACTTCTCTTTATTTATATATATACACATATTGGTACATGTCTTATTTATATATTATATAATAAAAAATAAAAAAAAAGCATATACAAATTTAAAAAGCTATTATAATTGATACTTATATATATATATATAAGATAAAATAGATTGCAATCAAAATATTCTTCATATATTAGATTTTTTTTTATTCAACAAAAACAAATAGCAAAATTTTAATATATTAGATTATTAAAGAGTGCATATATTGAGAAATATTCCGAATTAACATACAATAATAATCACCACAAAAAAAATATTACTCAATTAATTAATTTATATAAAAAAATTTATGAATGATGATATTTTTTTTATATATTCAAAAGACGATAAATTATAGAAAATATTTGATATACCATAATAAAATTAGAAAAAAACTCAATCAATTAATAATTTTCGTAAATCTCTATTATGTTTAATATTCTTTATATATAGTCATATTACTAGCTCATAGATGAAGACGATATATTTGTGAAACACATAACATTCCATATATTTTAGTATGAATTACATATCGTAATCTTGATTTATTTAGATCTTCACTAAATCAATTAATAATTATTAAGAAATAATGTATGATGAATATATATATGTCAAGATTATCTTGTCAGATTTTTCAAGTAATATACAAAAGGTGATAGTAAAGTTTGAGTTATTCAATTTATACACATTTTTTTGATAACATGCATAGTATTAAGTAGATGGTTGTTGAAATTATCAAATAAATTGGGTAAAACCAAGTCAAATTAAATGTATACAGTTGCCTTTTATGATAGTCTAATTAAAATATCTCTGAAGAGTTAACTTAATGATTATTAATAATATTGATTTTATGTGTAAATACTGTATGGAATTTTCAAATTGTTTAGAGATCAAATTGAAAAATAGCAAACTTATTGCTATAAGTTGGGTTCAGTCCCAGGCCCTATAACTTCGACAGATGGTATAAAACTTCATACAAAACAAATATATATTTAGACACACATTCATACAAATCAAATCATTATAATCATATGAAAGAAACAAATATTTATTTAGGCATACTTTCATACAAATCAAATCAATTATGAATTTACAAAAAATATATATTTAACCAAAGCTTCATACAAATCAATCATTATTATCGTATAAAAAGCCATACGAGTCTTCATACAAAACAAATACATATTTAGACATACTTTCATAAAAATCAAATCAATTATGCATTTACATATGCTTTCGCTTCTAAAATTTTTTAATTTTCCATATTATATTTTGATCGTATGGAAATCCATATCATGTTATTATCATATTTTGATTTTAGTTATTTTAAAATAATTTTTAAATACAAATAATTTTAAAATACTTCGTATCTTCTTCTCTCAAAATACAGACAAATTTTGTTTGCTTCAGTCAACTTATAGTCAAATAAATAGTTCATCAACAAGAGTATCTTTCACACAGCTAAAAGATCTCCACTTCCATATGCGTTGAATGTCAAGTATTTCGGGCATTTCTACTTCATATAGTATGTTTCATTTTTCAATAGACTTTTTCGTTCCTATCTTATGGTGAACCAATATATTTGTTATTTGCTAACCTTTGATGACGAAGATGATAAAATATATAAAATATTTGATATAGAATTATAAAAATAGAAAAAAGAAATCAATCAATTAGTAAGTGTTTGTGACTCACTCAATTAATAAGCCTTCGTAAATTAATTAATGTTTTAGTACAAATTATATATAATGATCTTGATTTATCTAGATCTTTACTAAATCAATTAATAATAATCTAAAAATTATTTATAACGAATATATATATATATAAATATTATCTTATCACTAACAATTGTTTAAGGAATACCGAAAATGTGATGTAAAGTTTGAGCTTATTCACGTAATGCATATTTTTTTCATGACACGCCTAGCCCAAGAAAACATTGTTGGAATGACAAATTACTCTGATTGAATTCAAATTCAATACGTATAGTTGTCTTATGCTAGCCTAATTAAAATGATCATCTAAGATTGAAATTAATGTAACTTAATGAATATTAATAATCTTGAGTTATTATTTGTAAATAATGATCCCAACGTCATAACTCAATCCCAAGCTCTTTATTTATACTTCCATGTACTGATCGTATGGTCTTCCATACGAGCCTTCATACAAAAAAATATAGATTTAGGCATACATCTTTACAAATCAAATCATTATGGATGAATTAGATATTTACTACTACTAATAATAATATTGTTTAATAATTAAAAGGATATTATATATTGTTTATAGCATATCCAAATTTAAAAATCTATATTAACTTGACACTTCTCTTTTTACATATCTATATATATATATATATATATTTATATATATATATTCGTACATGTCTTTTTTATTTATTATATAATACAAAAACATATACAAATTTTAAAAGCTATTTTAACTGATACTTATATATATATATATAAGATAAAATAATTGGAATCAAAATATTCTTCATATATTAGATTATTTTGTTTATTGAATAAAAACAAATAATTTTTTTTTTATATATTAGATTATTAAAGAGAGCATATATTGACAAATATTAGATTATTAAAGAGAGCATATATATTAGATTATTAAAGAGAGCATATATTGACAAATATTACAAATTACAAGACAGTAATAGTCATCACAAAATAAAAATTACTCAATTAATTAATATATATCCAAAATTTATGAATGATGATATTTTTTTATATATTGAAGAGATAATAAATTATTTGAAATTTTTGACATACCATAATAAATATAGAAAAAAGCTCAATCAATTAATAAGATTAATAAATCTTTATTATTTTAATCTTCTTTATATAGAGCATTATTACTAGGACATAGATGAAGATGATATATTTTGTGAATTATATAACATTCCATATAATTCAAAAAAAATGGATAAAGTAAATTAATTAATGTTTTAGTATGAATTACATATCATTATCTTGATTTATTTAGATCTTTACTAAATCAATTAATAATTATCTAAAGATTATGTATGATGAATATATATATGTATATATATCAAGATTATCTGTTCAGATTGTTTAAAGAATATCTAAAGGTGATAGTAAAGTTTGTGTTTGTTCAAGTTATACATATTTTTCTGATAATATACAGAGCATTAAGTAGATGGTTGTTGAAAATATCAAATAAATTGGGTAAAACCAAGTCAAATTAAATGTTTACATTTGTCATTTATGATTATTAATAATTATGATTTTATGTGTAAACATCGTATCAAATTTTCAATTTGTTTAGAGATCAAATTGAAAATTAGAAAACTTATTACTCTAAGTTGGGTTCAGTGCTAGGCTCTATAACTTCGAAAGACGATATGAGACACACAGTTATACAAATAAAATCATTTTAACTGTATGAAAGACCATACAAGTCTTCATATAAATCAAATATTTATTTAGGCATACTTTCATACAAATTAAGTCACTTATGAATATATAAAAAATATATATGTAACCAAAGCTTAATGCAAATCTATCATTCTCATCATATAAAAATCCATATGAGTCTTCATACAAAACAAATACATATTTAGACATACCTTCATACAAGTCAAATCAATTATGAATT
The DNA here is from genome assembly GCA_028749325.2 of Caryopteris x clandonensis. Lineage (NCBI taxonomy): Eukaryota > Viridiplantae > Streptophyta > Magnoliopsida > Lamiales > Lamiaceae > Caryopteris > Caryopteris x clandonensis. The sequence goes on along the minus strand of JAPYKT020000034.1, from coordinate 3,531,234 downwards.
TACATATGCTTTGGCTTTTAAAATTATTAGTTTTATCTTATTATATTTAGATCATATGGAAATCCATATCATGTTCTTACCATATTTTGATTTTAGTTAATTTTTTATAATTTTAAAATACAAATAATTTCAAAATTCTTCATAATTTCTTCTCTCAAAATATAGATAAATTTTGTTTGTTTTAGTCAACTTCTAGTCAAATAAATAGTTCATCAACAAAAGTATCTTTCCACATAGTTCAAAGATCTCCACGTGCATATGTGTTGTATATCTAGTCTTTCTGGAATTTCTACTTCATATAGTGTGTTTCATTTTTCAATAGACTTTTTCGTTGCTATATTATGGTGAACCATTAGATTTGTTATTTGCTAACCTTTGTTGAGAAAGATGATAAAATATATAAAATATTTGACATACCATTATAAAAGTAAAAAAAAAATCAATCAATTAATAAGTGTCTGTAAATATTTAAAGACTCACTCAATTAATAAGCCTTTGTAAATTAATTAATGTTTTAGTATAAATTATATATAATGATCTTGATTTATTTAGATCTTTACTAAATCAATTCATAATAATCTAAAAATTATGTATAATGAATATATATATATCAAGATTATCTTCTCACTAACAATAGTTTAAGGAATACCCAAAATGTGTTGTGAAGTTTGAGCTTATTCACGTAATACATGTCTTTTTTATGACACGTCCAGCCCAAGTAAAACATTGTTGGAATTATCTAACAAATTACTCTAATTCAATTCAAATTCAGTATGTATAGTTGTCTTATAGTGGCCTTATTAAAAATGATCCTCTAAGATTTAAATTAATGTAACTTAATGAATATTAATAATCATGAGTTTTTATTTGTAAATAATGATCCCTATGTCATAACTCAATCTCAAGCTCTTTATTTACACTTCCATGTTCTGATCGTATTGTCTTCCATATAAGTCTTCATACAAAATAAATGTAGATTTAGGCATACATCTATACAAATCAAATCATTATGGATGAATTAGTTATTTGCTAATAATAATAATAGTATTTAATAGTTAAAAGAATATTATATATTGTTTAAAACAAAGAAAAAACATATACAAATTTAAAAATCTATTTTAACTTGACAATTCTCTCTATATATATATATATATATTGGTACATGTCTTTTTTATTTATTATATAATAAAAAAAAACAAAAAAAGCATATACAAATTTAAAATGCTATTTTGGCTGATACTTATATATATATATATATATGTATATATAAGATAAAATGGATTACAATCAAAATATTCTTCATATATTAGATTATTTTGTTTATCGAACAAAAACAAAAAATAAATTTTTATATATTAGATTATTAAAGAGTGCATATATTGAGAAATATTCCAATTAACATACAATAATAATAACCAAAAAATATAAATTACTCAATTAATGTAGTAACCTGAATATTTCTATATGCGTAATCATATTATGTGGAATGATTTATTTTATTCCAATTGAAGCCTATGTGATTTAATTGTTTAAGAATGATTAATTATGCTTCTATGATATGAATGAAAAGTATATGGAATTAATTGAATTATTATGTGCTTAAGGTAATTAAGTTGGAATTTGTTGTGGTCACATTTTCTTATGTTAAATGGGCTTAATAAAAATATTCATAAATTTTGAAGTCCATAAACTATGGTCCGGTGCCCAATAGGATGACTAAGCCTGGATATATATACAGAATGAATTTTTTTTATTACAAATTAATAGTCATAAAAAAATAAAAAATTTAGGGTCTAGATTCTCCAGGGAGCCGCCATCATTCATTCAAGATACTTTTCTTCCTTCCTTTCAACTTTGAGGTACTTTAAGGAAACAAATTTAAAAGTCTTATTTATACATCTTGAAGCTCTATGAAATTTTAATATTTTATTCCCTATTATGATTACTAGTCATGGTTACAATTTCAAGTAGATGAGACATGTTTTCTATTTTATAAGAATTTTCTACCACTTGCTATCCAGGTTTACAAATTCCAGCATTTATGATTAAAAATTTCAAAACATATTCTTATACATATCTAAATCCCTTGAAATTGGAATAAGTCATCTATTCTTATAATTTTAATTCACTTTTAAAATTTTAGGTCAATTGGGTATCTATTTAATTTTATATGAATTTTCTATTACTCGAGATCTAAATTTATAAACTGTTACGGTTCTGATTTGAGAATTTGAAATACCGGTTTCAAGTTATCCAAAAATCTTCAATTTTTAATATTTCATTCCTATATTTATTATTCATCTTTCAAAAAAAATTTCAAGTCGATCTAGTATATATTTTAGGAGTTATGATATGTATCTTACGGTTGGGCAGGATTTACAACTTTAGTTATTTCGGTTTCAAAAATCCAAACTAACTAGTAAATCTTCAAACAAAGGCACAAAATTTTATAGTATTCTAGTTTCTACAGTTAAAATTTCAGGTTGTTCCTCCCTATAGTTTGTGAATTATAAAATATTCATTCCTTACTGTACCGTAGGAATATATGGCAATGATTTATGATATGCATTGGTATTGTGAATGTTAAATGTGACATGATGATGGTTTGATGACATGATTCTATGAAGAGAATGTTTTACATACATATGTGATGTCTTATTTTTAAGATTTGTGGTAAAGCTGCACAATGTGTAAGATATACGGATAATACCGTACATAAATATGGCTAAGATGCGCGGGTATGACCTGTACAAGATGCTGATTGAAAGATCACTTCGAGTAGCCCCCAAACTCATGATGCTCGAGCGGGATAAAGCGGTCCCAAGCAAGATTGATGTGCTCTTATGTGTACTATAATAAGTAAATAGTATACATATTACAAGGTTCATGATTTATGGTTATATGTGAAGTGCTTTAGTGTACAAGGTGCTTCTATGCGATGCAAATTATTATGCTCTCATGTATATCTGCTCTTGTGGATAAAAGAGTTAGCCCACGGAGTGTTATCCAACACTCAACTCCTCACCATTTTAGGTATGGAAGTCAAGAAGGAGTGAGCTATGCTGTGAAGCCGACTTGTGGACTGTTCTGTTGCCACATTTAAAAGTCTAAAATTTCTCGTTCAATCCAAAAATTTAAAAGAATTTTATTTTGTTTTTGAATTTCTTTAAGATTGATTTTCTTGTGGTTTGATGAACATGTACATGATATTTCTGTTTTTGGGTTTTTAACAATGATTCGGAATTTTTCTTGTGATTGGTTGTGAAAAAAAAATTAAATCGCGGTTTTAGAAGGTGAAGTAGTTGTAATATTCTGAAAGTGATTTTGGGATGTCACAATTAATTAATATATATCCAAAATTTATGAATGATGATATTTTTTTATATATTCAAGAGACGATAAATAATATAAAATATTTGACATACCATAATAAAAATAGAAAAAAACTTAATCAATTAATCAGCTTCGTAAATTTTTATTATGTTTAATCTTCTTTATTTAAAACCATATTAGTAGCTCATAGATGAAGATGATATATTTTGTGAAATATATAACATTTCATATAATAAAAAAAAGGATACAGTAAATAAATTAATATTTTTGTATGAATTACATTTCATAATCTTGATTTGTTTAGATCTTCACTAAACCAATTTATAATTATTTAAAAATTATGTATCATGAATATATATATATCTCAAGATTATATGTTCAGATTGTTTAAAGAATATCCAAAAGGTGATAGTAAAGTTAAAGTTTCTTAAAGTTATACACAATTTTCTGATAACATGCATAGCATTAAGTAGATGTTTGTTGAAATTATCAAATAAATTGGGTAAAACCAAGTCAAATTAAATATGTATAGTTGTCTTTTGTGATAGTCTAATTAAAATATCTTTTAAGATTTAACTTAATGGAACTTAATGATTAATAATAATAATGATTTTATGTCTAAATACCATATGGCATTTTAAATTTGTTTGGAGATTAAATTGAAAAATAGGAAACTTATTACTATAAGTAAGGTTCAGTCCGAGGCTCTACAACTTCAAAAGATGGTATGAGATTTCATACAAAATAAAGATATATTTAGACACACATTTATACAAATCAAATCATTCAAATCATATATTTAGACACACATTCATACAAATCTAATCGTATAAAAGACCATACAAGTCTTCATATAAAATAAATATATATTTAGGCATACTTTCATACAAATCAATCAATTATGAATTTACTAAACATATATATATATATATATATATTTTAACTATAGCTTCATACAAATCAATCATTCTTATCGTAGAAAAAACCATACGAGTCTTCATACAAAATATACATTAGACATACTTTCATACAAGTCAAATTAATTATGAATTTACATATGCTTTCACTTTATTAGTTTTTCCATATTATATTTTGATCGTATGAAAATCCATATCATGTTCTTATCATATTTTGATTTTAGTTAGTTTTTAATGATTTTAAAATACAAATTATTTCAAAATTCTTCATAATTCTTCTCCCAAAATACAAACAAATTTTGTTTGCTTCAGTCAACTTCTAGTCAAATAAATAGTTCATCAACAAGAGTATCTTTCCACATAGCACAAAGATCTCCACTTGGATATGCGTTGTATGTCTAGTCTTTTGGGCATTTCTACTTCATATAGTATGTTTCATTTTTCAATAGACTTTTTCGTTGCTATTTTATGGTGAAACATTATATTTGTTATTTGCTAACCTTTGGTGATGAAGATGATACCTCCTCATTTATAATCTTATATTGCGTATCAAGGTTCCTAGGAAACATAACATCCAAACAATTAATAGCCCCAACTGCATCATCATGATCCAAGTGAAGGATGGGATATTTATAATGATAGAAAGGATAAAGAGGTAGGCCGTCAAATGAAGTGGACTAGTGAGCCTATCTTTCATCTTTCAATAATGTCAATGATAGTCTCATAGTTCTTAGTAATGTTGTTAAGGGAAATTTAACCTCCTCCTTTGCCTAGATAAGTTCACCGTATACAAATCCTATAGATGGTTTTTAATCACCATCAACAATCTGAAGTACCCTCACTAACAGCCGTAAAACCTTCAAACACATAGAAATGCCATTCGAAAAACCCATAGTCAACACCGTAGTGTATGCTGCTTTTCCCATTCAATGCTCGTAAACATTTTCCTTAATTGGACCCTTTTCTCATATATACTTTGCAAAGATAGAAACGCCGATGCAAATCTAGTCACTCCCGGTCTCGCTATGTCTCTCCTTTTTGTGTGTGTACTCATCATAGCTAAGGTTTTGTGATGTGCATAGATGAAGATAGTTAATGTCTTAGCCTGATCAATTGTTTTTTTTTATTTTGGCAAATTTGCAATGCTTTCAAGCATAAGGTTCATTGAATGGGTAGCACATGAAGTCCAAAATAATTGAGGCCGACTTCCTTGAACAACATTTTCGACACCAACCTATTTCCTAATAAGAAAATGAAGAAGATTTCATTAATGAATAATGAACAAGCACATCAATGCATTCAATTCCTACGAAAAATATTTAAAAAATTAAATTACCAACCTCTTGAATGCACTTTTCGACATAGTCATAGATTACGTGGCATCTATGAGCAATGTTCAAGAAGTATTTGGAAGAAAGAAAAATAGTGTCCAATTTAGAATTCACACACAAATTATTGATGTTCTTTCTCTTCCTATCACTCCAAGCATCGGTCATAATCGAACAACCATTAACTTTCCACTCTTCTTCATGTGGCTTTAGCGATTCTTTGGTTTTATCGACCTCTTTTTTTTTAAATGTCACACTAAGTTCATATCTTGTAGGAGGCGTACACCCTTTTCCATATTGACTTATAGCCTCAAACATTTTCTTACAACTATCTAGCTCAAAAACATTAAAAGGAAGACCTGCTTTATATGCCCATCCACAAATAAACTCTTTCACCCTATCATGCTTTTGTTTGTAAATTGCCTCTGTGATATTTTGGTCATGTAAGTTTATTTTTTGGTCAGCCTCAAGGTTGATTTAAGTTGCAAACTTATCCATAGAACCAATGGAATTATGAGATTTAGACCCTATCGACTCTCTCAACTCATCCTCTATCCCATCATCATCAATAACCATGTCATCAAATGGCACTATCAATGTTCAGTTGTGATCTTATCTCTTCATCATGTTGATTCTTTCCCTTCCTTTTCATCTTTACTTCCTTAATTGCATTCCGCAGTAAATTTGATCATCTTTCATAAACCTTTTACATGCAGCAACATTTCCTGTTCTGCCAACAATATGTTGTTTCAATCTATAAACTCCTCCATGCATTTATTTCTGGCACAAGATGCATTTTACCCTATCCAAATTATTTGGATCTACTAACATTGCATATTCTCACCCCAAATCATTTGATTTTTGTTTCTGTGAGTCATTTGTTGACATGGATTAAGAAACACTAATCGATACAGTACTTGAAGAAGTTGGCATCTTAGTATCTTACAATCTGCATAATTTTACAATAAGTCCACAAACTATAAAGTATAAAAACGTAAAACTAGTAAAACTACAAACAACCAAAAAGACAAGCGATTTCGAAAATTATCAAATACTCAGTAACATAGTTTGCTTCATCCTATATGTAAGAATATAGCAATTGATTATGTAAATTCTTAAATCAATCAAACAAGTCCATTCCTAAAATTACAAAATCACATGTGTAAGGCAATTTTATTATATAATTTATATGAATTCTATTATATCATAATTTTATACATTATATAATATTTACACTCACAACATCACCATGGGAAACATATACATATGAGACATAATTTGAATATCAATCAATGAAGTAGTCAGCTACCACCCAGTACGAACCACCTGATGCTTAATTAACTTTGAATTAAGTCAGGGTGCATTAAATTCCCTCAACCAATATCTACTTGTTCCCATTTATGATCATTTATACCAATTTATGAGCATGGAGCTGCATTGTTCTATTCAATTAATTTTTAAAAAAATTTCCAGATATATATGTCTTTTGCGTGAACAACCTCTTCCTCTCTATTCAAAATTCCATTATATTCTACTCCAAAGTCCAAACCCAATAAAGAAACAACGAGGTATCAAATCCTTGCAAGAAAATGGTGGGGAAATTAGATTTCTATATAGTATGAAAAGAGAGAAGAGATTTGCAGGTTTCCAGGACAAGAAGAGAAAAAAAGAGATAGAACCTCAGTGTGTAATAGTGGCAGCAGCGACGGCAGGTCGACGAACAGCGATGGAAACCAGTGACTAGCAGTAGCAGTGGTGGCTGAAAGTGTGAACAGTGAAACTAGAACCCTAATTGTGGCCCTCTAGGTAGTCTTTCATCTGAAGTGTGAGACTGAAGTGAAGAGTTCACACCCAAAACCTAATTTTTTAAATTATTAATTTATATTAAAATAAATGTTTAAACCACCTAGACAACACCCAGAGTGTGTAGGTAGCGTCTACTTTAAGAAGAAAAAAAATGCATAATGATTTGGGGAAAATCGGGTTGGGGCACCGGCACCTAACGCCTGGACTGACTTTTGCATCATTGATTTATATATAAGATAAAATAGATTGCAATCAAAATATTCTTCATATATTAGATTATTTTATTTATTGACCAAAAATAAATAACAATTTTTTTATATATTAGATTATTAAAGAGTGCATATATTGAGAAATATTCCAAACTAACATATAATAATAATCACCACAAAATAAAAAATTACTCAATTAATTAGTATGTACTCAAAATTTTATGAATGATGATATTTGTTTTTACATGTTCAAGAGATGATAAATTATATAAAATATTTGACATACCATAATAAAAATAGAAAAAACTCAGTCAATTAATAAGCTTTGCAAATATTTATTATGTTTAATCTTCTATATATATAGTCGTATTACTAGCTCATAAATAAAGACGATATATTTTGTGAAATATTATAACATTCCATATAATTAAAAAAATACATAAAGTAAATAAATTAAATTTTTAGTATGAATTACATATCATAATCTTGATTTATTTAGATCTTTACTAAATCAATTAATAATTATCTAAAAATTATGTATGATTAATATATATATATATCTATATATATATATATATATCAAGATTATCTATTTAGATTGGTTAAAGAATATCCAAAAGGTTATAGTAAATTTTGAGTTTATTCAAGTTATACACATTTTTGTGATAACATGCATAACATTAAGTAGATGGTTGTTCAAATTATCAAATAAATTTGGTAAAACAAAGTCAAATTAATTGTGTAAATTGGTATTTTCTGACATTCTAATTCAAATATCTCTTAAGATTTAACTTAATGAAACTTAATTATTATTAATAATCATGATTTTAAGTGTAAATATCGTATGGAATTTTCAATTTGTTTACAGATCAAATTGAAAAATAGAAAACTTATACTATAAGTTCGGTTCAGTCTCAAGCTCTATAACTTCGAAAGACATTATGAGACTTCATACAAAACAAATATATATTTAGATAGACAGTCATACAAATCAAATCATTATAATCGTACAAAAGACTATACAAGTCTTTATATAAAACAAATATTTATTTAGGCTTACTTTCACACAAATCAACTCAATTATGAATTTACAAAAAATATATATTTAACCAAGGTTCTTATAAATGAATCATTCTTTTCGTATAAAAAATCATACGAGTCTTCATACAAAACAAATACATATTTAGACATACTTTCATCCAAGTTAAATCAATTATGAATTTATATATGCTTTCGCTTTTAAAATTATTATTTTTTCCATATTATATTTGATCGTATGGAAATCCATATCATATTCTTATCATATTTTGATTTTAGTTATTTTTTATTAATTTTAAAATACAAATAATTTCAACCTTCTTAATAATTTCTTCTCCCAAAATACAGACAAATTTTGTTTGCTTCAGTCAACTTCTAGTCAAATAAATAGTTCATCAACAAGAGTATCTTTCCACACAGCTCATAGATCTCCACTTGCATATGCGTTGTATGTCTAGTCTTTTGGCCAATTCTACTTCATATAATACGTTTCATTTTTCGATAGGCTTTTTCGTTGCTATCTTTTGGTAAACCATTAGATTCATTATTTGCTAACCTTTGTTGATGAAGATGATAAAATATATAAAATATTTGACATACCATTATTAAAATAGAAAAAAATCAATAAATTAATAAGTGTTTGAAAATATTTAAAAACTCACTCAATCAACAAGCCTTCGTAAATTAGTGAATGTTTGAGTACAAATTATATATAATGATCTTGATTTATGTAGATTTATACTAAATCAGTTAAAAATAACCTAAAAATTATGTAAAATGAATATATATATATATATATATCAATCACTAACAATTGTTTAATGAATACCCAAAATGTGATGTAATATTTGAGCGTATTCACGTAATACCTATTTTTTTATGACACACCTGGCCCAAGTAAAACATTGTTGAAATTTAAATTACTCTAATTCTATTCAAATTCAATATGTATAGTTGTATTATACTGGCCTAATTAAAAAGATCATCTAAGATTGAAATTACGGTAACTTAATGAATATTAATAATCATGAGTTATTATTTGTAAATAATGATCCCTATGTCATAACTCAATCTCAAGCTCTTAATTTATACTTCCATGTTATGTCCATATGGCCTTCCATACGAGTCTTCATACAAAACAAATATAGACTTACGATACAAAACAAAACAAATAGATCTATGCAAATCAAATTATTATGGATGAATAAGTTATTTACTAATAATAATATTGTTTACTAATTAAAAGGATATTGTTTAAAAAAAAAAAAAAAAGCATGTCCAATTTTAGAAATCTATTTTAACATGACACTTCTCTTTATATATATATATATATATATATTGGTTCATGCCTTTTTATATATTATATAATAAAAAACATATAAAACATATAAAAATTTGAAAAACTATTTAACTGCTACTTTATATTTATATATAGATGATAAATAATTGAAATCAAAATATTCTTCATATATTAGATTATTTTGTTTATTGAACAAGAACAAATAACAAAATTTTTATATATTAGATTATTAAAGAGTGTATATATTAAGAAATATTCCAAATTAACATAAAATAATAATCACCAAAAATAAAAATAACTCAATTAATTAATATATATACAAAATTTATGAATGATGAATTTTTTTTTTATATATTGAAGAGACAATAAATTCTATAAAATATTTGACATACCATAATAAAAATTGAAAAAACTCAATCAATTAATAAGCTTCGTAAATCTTTATTATGTTTAATCCTCTTTATATATAGCCGTATTACTAGCTCATAGATAAAGATGATATATTTTTTTAAATATATAACATTCTATATAATTAAAAAAATGGATAAAATAAATTAATTAATGTTTTAGTATAAATTTTATATTATAATCTTGATTTATTTAGATCTTTACTAAATCAATTAATAATTAAAAATAAATTATGTATGAAGAATATATATATATATATATATATATATATATATATATCAAGATTATATGTTTAGATCGTTTAAAGAATATCCAAAAGCTTATAGTGAAGTTTAAGTTTATTCAAGTTATACACTTTTTTCTGATAACATGCATAACATTAAGTAGATGGTTGTTGAAATTATCAAATAAATTGGGTAAAATCAAGTCAAATTAAATGTGTACAGTTGCCTTTTATGATAGTTTAATGAAAATATCTCATAAGATTTAACTTAATCAAACTTAATGATTATTAATAATCATGATTTTGTGTGTAAATATCGTATGGAATTTTCAATTTGTTTAGAGATCAAATTGAAAAATAGGAAACTTATTACTATAAGTTGGGTTCAGTACCAGGCTCTCATACTTCAAAAAATGGTATGAGACTTCATACAAAACAAATATATATTTAGAGACACATTCATACAAATCAAATCATTCTAATCGTATAAAAGACCAAATAAGACTTCATATAAAACAAATATTTATTTAGGCATACTTTCATACAAATAAAATCAATTATGAATTGACAAAAAATCTATATTTAACTAAAGTTTCATACAAATCAATCAGTCTTATCGTATAAAAAACCATACGAGTCTTCATACAAAACAAATATATATTTAGACATACTTTCATACAAGTCAAATCAATTATGAATTTACATATGCTTTCACTTTTAAAATTATTAGTTTTTCGATATTATATTTTGATCATATGGAATTATCTTGAATTATCATGTCCTTATCATATTTTGATTTTACTTATTTTTTAATAATTTTAAAATACAAATAATTTTCAAAATACTTTATAATTTCTTCTCCCAAAATACAGACAATTTTGTTTTCTTTAGTCAACTTCTAGTCAAATCAATATTTCATCAACAAGAGTATCTTTCCACACAGCTCAAAGATCTCCAATTGCATATGCGTTTTATATCTAATCTTTTGGGTATTTCTAATTCATATAGTATGTTTCATTTTTCAAAAGATTTTTTCGTTGTTATCTTTTGATGAACCATTAGATTTGTTAGTTGCTAACATTTGTTGATGAAGATGATAAAATATATAAAATATTTGACATACAATCATAAAAATAGAAAACAAAAATCAATCAATTAATAAGTGTTTGTAAATATTTAACTCAATTAATAAGCCTTCGTAAATTATTTAATATTTTCGTACAAATTATATATAATGATCTTGATTTATTTACATCTTTACTAAATCAATTAATTATAACCTAAAAATTATGTATAATGAATATATATATATATATTAAGATTATCTTATCACTATCAATTGTTTAAGAAATACCAAAAATGTGATGTAAAGTTTGAGCTTATTCACGTAATTTTTGTTTTTATGACACCCCTAGCACAAGTGAAACATTGGTGGAATTATCTAACAAATTACTCTAATTCAATTGAAATTCAATATGTATAGTTGTCTTATGCTGACCTAATTAATATGATCATCTAAGATTGAAACTAATGTAACTTAATGAATATTAATAATCATGAGTTTTTATTTGTAAATAATGATCCCTACGTCATAACTCAATCTCAAGCTCTTTATTTACAATTTCATGTTCGGATCGTATGGTCCTCCATATGAGTCTTCGTACAAAACAAATATAGATTTAGGAAAAAATCTATACAAATCTAATCATTGTTGATGAATGAGTTATTTACTAATAATAATAATATTCTTTAATAATAAAAGAATATTATATATTCTTTAAAAAAAAAAAGTATGGCCAAATTAAAAATCTATTTTAACTTGACACTTCTCTCTCTCTCTCTCTCTATATATATATATATATAAATTGGCACATGTCTTTTTTATATATTATATAATAAAAAAACTAAAAAAACATATACAAATTTAAAAAGCTATCTTAACTGATACTTATATATATATATGTATATAAGATAAAATAGATTGCAATCAAAACATTCTTCATATATTAGAATATTTTGTTTATTGAACAAAAAAGAAAATAACAATTTTTTTATATATTAGATTATTAAAGAGTGCATATATTGAGAAATATTCCAAATTAACATACAATAAAAATTACACAATTAATTAATATATATGCAAAATTTATGAATGATGATAATTTTTTATATATTTAAGAGATGATAAATTATATAAAATATTTGACATACCATAACAAAAATAGAAAAAACTCAATCAATTAATAAGCTTTGTATATCTTTATTATGTTTATTATTCTTTATATATAGCCGTATTACTAGCTCATAACTGAAGATGATATATTTTGTGAAATATATAAAATTCCATATAATTAATAAAAAGATAAAGTAAATAAATTAATGTTTTAGTATGAATTACATATAATAATCTTCATTTATTTAGATCTTACTAAATCAATCAATAATTATCTAAAATTATGTTTGATAAATATATATATATATATATATCAAGATTATATGTTCAGATTGCTTAAGAATATTCAAAACGTGATAGTAAAGTTTGAGTTTATTCGAGTTATACACATATTTCTCATAACATGCATAGCATTGAATAGATGGTTGTTGAAATTATCAAATAAATTGGGTAAAATCAAGTCAAATTAAAAGCGTAAAGTTGTCTTTTATGATACTTTAATTAAAATATCTCTTAAGATTTAACTTAATGAAACTTAATGATTATTAATAATCATGATTTTATGTGTAAATACCATATGGAAGTTTAAAATTTTTAGAGATCAAATTGAAAAATAGGAAATTATTACTGTAAGTTGGGTTCAGTCCCAGACTCTATAATTTCGATAGACGCTATGAAACTTCGTACAAAACAAATTTATATTTAGACACAGATTCATCAAATCAAATCATTCTAATCGTATGAAACACCATACAAGTCTTCTTATAAAACAAATATTTATTTAAGCATACTTTCATACAAATCAAATCAATTATGAATTTCCAAAGAAATATATATTTAACCAAAGCTTCATACAAATCAATCATTCTTATCGTATGAAAAACCATACGAGTCTTCATACAATACAAATACATATTTAGACATACTTTCATACAAGTCAAATCAATTATGAATTTACATATTCTTTTGCTTTTAAAATTATTATTTTTTACACATTTGATACGATTATAATATTCCACATTTTGTGTTCATATCCTCTGTATTTTTGTCTCCAAAATTGCAATTAATTGATCTAATTAATCATTCTTTATTTCAGGAAAATAATTAATTGCAGTTGGAGAAAAATCGAGAAAAAAAAGGACAATTAGTGAAAGAAACGAGCCAATGTGAAAACAGCCCAAAAGCCCAAGGAAGCAACCCAAAAGCACAAGAAAAAGTCCAAAACTCATGAAAGGCCCAAAAGCCCATTTTAGGCCCAAGAAACAAAGGGTAGGGAAATGAAGAAATCCTTCCCCAACTTTCACAACCATCAGCCATGAGAAACTTTGAGGAGAGAGGAGAGAGAACACATTTTGCTTCCTTTCCTTCTTTTGAGGAATTTTGTAGAGAGACAATTTTGGGGGAGGAAAGAACACATTTCTTCTTCCTTTTTGTAGTAAGTTTTTATTTTATTTATCTTTTCTCTTTTTCTTTATTTTATTTCTTGTATTAAATGATATTGGTTATGTTTAGGATTATTTATAATATGAGTGGCTAATTTTACGGTTTGATTTAAGGGTTTTGTATTTCGGTTATATTATTGTAAGGCTTTGTGATATGTATTGATTATCTTGTTTTATATTCAAGTATTAATAGGTTCAAATGATTGTTAATGGAGGTTAATATTAATTTGAATTGACAAATCAAATGAATATTTATTCTCCTAAAGCTATTCATGACTTTATACTCCTAGTAGTGTAAATGAGTGAAGAATTGTAGCATTATAATAGGTAAAGTATGATATCATAAATTGCCTAACCTAATTGAACCTATAGGACTAATATTGATATTTATGGCTATCCTAATTATTGATATTAGTATTAACCTGTTTTCACTAAGATTAATGCTATTATTGATTAACATGGAATGCTATCGTGCCCAGTTGATTAATAATAAGAATTGACCGGATGCTAGGTTTGGTTAATTAATTAGGAAAACAAAGGATTCGACCCTGCTCACCACTATACTCGTATTTTGGAAGTAGGTTAATTATATTTGGTAGATTGACAACCTATCAACATTATATTTTGATCGTTTGGAAATCCATATCATGTTGTAATCATATTTTAATTTTAGTTATTTTTTAATAAATTTAAAATACAAATAATTTCAAAATTCTTCATAATTTCTTCTACCAAAATACAGACAAGTTTTGTTTGCTTCAATAAACTTCTAGTCAAAAAAATAGTTTATCAACAAGGGTATCTTTCCACACAGCTCAAAAATCTACACTTGCATATGCGTTGTATATCTAGTCTTTCTGGCATTTCTTCTTCATATAGTATGTTTCATTTTTCAATAGACTTTTTTGTTGCTATCTTATGCTGAAGCATTACATTTGTTATTTGATAACCTTTGTTGACGAAGATGATAAAATATATAAAATATTTGAGATACCATTATAAAAATAGAAAAAAAAATCAATCAACTAATAAGTGTGTAAATATTTAAAAACTCACTTATTTAATTAAGCTTCGTAAATTAATTAATGTTTTAGTGCAAATTATTTATAATGATCTTGATTTATTTAAATCTTTACTAAATCAATTAATAATAATCTTAAATTATGTATAATGAATATATATATATATATATATCAAGATTGTCTTATCACTCATAATTGTTTAAGGAATACCCAAAATGTGATGTAAAGTTTGAGCTTATTCATGTAATACATATTATTTTTATAACACACATAGCCCAAGTAAAACATTGTTGGAAGTATCTAACAAATTTCACTAATTCAATTCAAATTAATTGTCTTATGCTGGCCTAATTAATGATCATCTAAGATTGAAATTATTAATCATCATGAGTTTTTATTTGTAAATAATGATCCCTACATCATAATTCAATATCAAGCGCTTTATTTACACTTCAATGTTTTGATTGTATGGCCTTCCGTACGTGTCTTCATACATAACAAATATAGATTTAGGCATACATCTATACAAATCAAATCAATATGGATGAATTAGTTATTACTAATAAGAATAATATTGTTTAAGAATTAAAAGGATATTATATATTGTTTAAAAAAAAGTAAAAGCATATCCAAATTTAGAAATCAAGTTTAACTTGACACTTCTCTTTATATAAATATATATATTGGTACATGTCTTTTTCATATATTATATAATAAAAAAAACCAAAAAAATATATACAAATTTAAAAAGCTATTTTAACTGATACTTATATATATATATATAAGATAAAATAATTGGAATCAAAATATTCTTCATATATTAGATTATTTTGTTTTTTGAACGACAATAAATAACAATTTTTTTATATATTATATAATTAAAGAGTGCATATATTGAGAAATATTTCATATTGACATACAATAATAATCACCACAAAATAAAAATTGCTCAATTAATTAACATATATCCAAAATTTATGAATGACGATATTTTTTTTTATATATTCAAAAGACGATAAATTATATAAAATATTTAAAATACCATAATAAAATTAGAAAAAAACTCAATCAATTAATAAGCTTCATCAACGTTTATTATGTTTAATTTACTAGCTCATTGATGAAATGATATATTTTATGAAATATATAACATTCCATGTAATTAAAAAAAAAAAAAGATAAAGTAAATAAAATAATGTTTTAGTATGAATTACATATCATAATCATGATTTATTTAGATCATTACTAAATCAATTAGTAAATATCAAACAAATATGTATGATGAACATACATATATATATATATATATATTAAGATTATCGATTCAGATTGTTTAAAGAATATCCAAAAGGTGATAGTAAAGTTTGAGTTTATTCAAGTTATATATTTTTTTCTAATAACATGCATTGCATTAAGTATATGGTTGTTGAAATTATCAAATAAACTGGGTAAAACCAAGTCAAATTAAATGTGTGCTGTTTTGTTTTATGATAGTCTAATTAAAATATCTCTTATTATTTAACTTAATGAAACCTAATGATTATTAATTATCATGATTTTATGTCTAAATACCGTATCGAATTTTAAGTTTTTTAGAGATCAAATCAAAAATAGAAAACTTATTACTATAAGTTGGGTTCACTCATAGGCTCTATAACTTCGAAAGATGATATGAGACTTCATAAAAAATAAATATATATCTAGACACACTTTCATAAAATTCAAATCATTCTAATCGTATGAAAGACCATACAAGTTTTTAAATAAATTAAATATTTATTTAGGCATACTTTCATACAAATCAAGTCAATTATGAATTTACAAAAAATATATATTTAACCAAAGATTCATACAAATCAATCATTCTTATCATATAAAAAACCATACGAGTCTTCATCCAAAACAAATACAGATTCAGACATACATTTATACAAGTCAAATCAATTATGAATTTACATATGCTTTTGTTTTTAAAATTATTAGTTTTTCCATATTATATTTTGATCGTATGGAAATCCATATCATGTTCTAATCATATTTTTATTTTAGTTATTTTTTAATAATTTTAAAATACAAATAATTTCAAAATTCTTCATAATTTCTTCTCTCAAAATACAGACAAATTTTGTTTGCTTCAGTCAACTTCTAGTTAAATATATAGTTCATCAACAAGAGTACCTTTCCACACAGCTCAAAGATCTCCACTGGCACATGCGTTGTATGTCTTGTCTTTCGGGAATTTCTATTTCATCTAGTATATGTCATTTTTCAATAGACTTTTTTGTTGCTACCTTATGGTGATCCATTAGATTTGTAATTTACAAACCTTTATTGTCGAAGATGATAAAATATATAAAATATTTGACATACCATTACAAAAATAGAAAAAAATCAATCAATTAAAAAGTGCTAGTAAATATTTAACAACTCACTCAATTAATAAGCCTTCGTAAATTAATTTATATTGCAGTACACATTGTATATAATGATCTTAATTTTTTAGATCTTTACTAAATCAATTAATAATAATCTAAAAATAATGTATTATGAATATATATATATATATATCAAGATTATCCTATCACTAACAATTGTTTAAGGAATACCCAAAATGTGATATAAAGATTAAGCATATTCACGAAATACATATTTTTTTATTACACGCCTAGCCCAAGTAAAGCATTGTTGGCATTAACTAACAAATTACTCTAATTCAATTCAAATTCAATTTGTATAGTTGTTTTATGCTAGCCTAATTAAAAACATCATCTAATATTAAAATTAATGTAACTTAATGAATATTAATAGTCATAAGTTATTATTTGTAAATAATAATCCCTACGTCATAATATATACACTTTCATGTTCTTGTCGTATGGTATTCCATACGAGTCTTCATACAAAACTAATATGTATTTAGGCATACATCTATATAAATCAAATCATCATGGATGAATTAGTTTTTACGAATAATAATAATATTGTTTAATAATTAAAAGGATATTAAATATTGTTTAAAAAAAAGGGCAAGACATATCAAAATTTAGAAATCAATTTTAACTCGACACTTCTCTTTCTTTTTATCTATATATATATTAGTACATGTCTTTTTTATATATTATATAACAAAAAACAAAAAAAGCATATACAAATTTCTTAAGATATTTTAACTGATACTTATATATATATATAAGATAAAATAATTGCAATCAAAATATTCTTCATATATTAGATTATTTTGTTTATTGAACAAAAACAAACAAATAAAATTTTTATATAACAGATCATAGATGAAGTAAATAAATTAATGTTTTAGTATGAATTACATATCATAATCATGATTTATTTAGATCGTTACTTAATCAATTAATAATTAATTAAAAATTATGTATGATGAATATATATATATATATATATGAAGAGTATCTGTTCAGATTATTTAAAAATATCCAAATGGTGATAGTAAAGTTTAAGTTTATTCAAGTTATACACATTTTTCTGATAACATGCATAGCATTAAGAAGATGGTTGTTGAAATTATCAAAAAATTAGGTAAAACCAAGTTAAATTAAATGTATACAGTTGTCTTTTATGAAAGTCTAATTAAAATATCTCTTAAGATTTAATTTAATGAAACTTAATGATTATTAATAATTATTATTGTATGTGTTAGTACCATATGGAATTTTCAATTTGTTTAGAGATCTAGTTTAAAACTAGGAAACTTATTACTATAAGCTGGGTTCAGTCCAAGGCTCTATAACTTCGAAAGATGGTATGAGACTTCATACAACACAAATATATAGTTAGACACACATTCATACAAATCAAATCATTCTAATCATATGAAAGACCATACAAGTTTTCATATAAAACAAATATTTATTTAGGCATATTTTCATACAAACCAAATCAATTTTGAATTTACCAAAAATATATATTTAACCAAAGTTTAATACAAATCAATTATTCTTATCATGTAAAAAACCATACGAGTCTTCATACAAAACAAATACATAATTTGACATACTTTCATACAAGTTAAATCAATTATGAATTTACTTATACTTTCGCTTTTAAAATTATTAGTTTTTCTCTATTTTATTTTGATCGTATGGAAGTCCATATCATGTTCTTATTATATTTTAATATATATCCAAAATTTATGAATAATGATATTTTTTTATATATATTCAACAGACGATAAATTATATAAAATATTTGACATACGATAATAAAATAAGAAAAAAACTCAATCAATTAATAAGCTTCGTAAATCTTTATTATGTTTAATCTTCTTTATATATAGTCATATTATTAGCTCCTAGATTAAAATGATATATTTTGTGACATATATAACATTCCATATAATAAATAAAAGGATAAAGTAAATAAAATAATGTTTTAGTATGAATTACATAACATAATCTTGATTTATTTATATCTTTACTAAATTAATTAATAATTATCCAAAAATTATGTATGATGATTATATATATATATATAAATATTATCTATTCATATTGTTGAAAGAATATACAAATGGTGATAGTAAAGTTTGAGTTTATTCAAGTTATACACATTTTTCTGATAACATGTAAAGCATTAAGTAGATGGTTGTTGGAATTGTCAAATAAATTGGGTAAAACCAAGCAAAATTAAATATGTAAAGTTGTCTTTTTTGATAGTCTAATTAAAGCATCTCTTAAGATTTAACTTAATGAAACTTAATGATTTTTAATAATCAGGATTTTATGTGAAAATACCGTATGGAATTTTCAATTTGTTTAAAGATCAAATTGCAAAATAGGAAAATTATTACTATAAGTTAGGTTACGTCCAAGGCTCTATAACTTGGAAAGATGATATGAGACTTCATACAAAACAAATATATATTTAGACACACATTCATACAAATCAAATATATATTTAGACACACATTTATACCAATCAAATCATTCTAATCGTATGAAAGACCTTACAAGTCTTCATATAAAAAAATATTTATTTAGGCATACTTTCATACAAACCAAATCAATTATGAAGTTACAAAAAATATATATTTAACAAAAACTTCATACAAATCAATCACTCTTATCGTATAAAATATCATACGAGTCTTCATACAAAACAAATACATATTTAGACATATTTTCATACAAGTCAAATCAATTATAAATTTTCCATATGCTTTCGCTTTTAAAATTATTAGTTTTTCCATATTATATTTTGATTGTACGGAAATTCATATCATGTTCTTATAATATTTTGATTTTATTTATTTTTTAATAATTTTAAAATACAAATAATTTCAAAATTCTTCATAATTTCTTCTCCCAAAATACAGACAACTTTTGTTTACTTCAGCCAACTTCTAGTCAAATAAATAGTTCATCAACATGAGTATTTTTCCACACAGCTCCAAGATCTGCACTTGCATATGCATTGTATGTCTAGTCTTTGGGGCATTTCTACTTCATATAGTATGTTTCATTTTCAAATAGACTTTTTCAATGCTATCTTATGGTGAACCATTAGATTTGTTATTTGCTAACCTTTGTTGACGAAGATGATAAAATAAATATGATTGAAATTAATGTAACTTAATGAATATTAATAATCATGAGTTATTATTTGTAAATAATGATCTCTATCATAACTCAATCTCAAACTCTTTATTTACACTTCTATGTTCTGATCGTATAGTCTTCCATATCAATCTTCTTAAAAAACAAATATAGATTTAGGCATACATCTATATAAATCAAATCATTATGGATGAATTAGTTATTTACTAAAAATAATAATATTGTTTAATAATTAAAAGGATATTATATATTATTTAAAAAAAGAAAAAGCATATCCAAATTTAGAAATCTATTTAAACTTGACACTTCTCTTTATTTTCATATATATATATATATATATATTGGTACATGGCTTTTTTATATATTATATAATAAAAAACACAAAACATATACAAATTTAAAAAATTACTTTAACTGATACTTTTATATATATATATATAAGATTAAATAGATTTTAATCAAAATATTCTTCATATATTAGATTATTTTTTTTATTGAATAAGTACCAAATTTTTTATATATTAGATTATTAAAGAGTGCATATATTGAGAAATATTCCAAATTAACATACAATCATAATCACCACAAAATAAAAATTGCTCAATTGATTAATATATATCCAAAATTTATGAATGATGATATTTTTTTATATATTCAAGAGAAGATAAATTATATAAAATATTTGACATGCCATAATAAAAATAGAAAAAATCTCAATCAATTAATAAGCTTCGTAAATCATTATTGTGTTTAATATTTTTTATTTATAGATGTATTACTAGCTCATAGATGAAGGTGATAGATTTTGTAAAATATATAACATTCCATATAATTTAAAAAAAGGATAAAGTAAATAAATTAATGTTAGAGTATGAATTACATATCATAATCTTGATTTATTTTGATCTTTACTAAATCAATTATTAATTATCAAAAAATTATGTATGATGGATATATATATATATATATATCAAGATTATATGTTCAGATTATTTTAAAAATATCCAAAAGGTGACAGTAAAGTTTAAGTTTATATAAGTTATACATATGTTTTTGATAATATGCATAGCATTAAGTAGATGGTTGTTGAAATTATTAAATAAATTGGGTAAAACCAAGTTAAATTAAATGTGAACAATTGTCTTTTATGATAGTCTAATGAAAATATCTCTTAAGATTTAACTTAATGAAACTTAATGATTATCAATAATCATGATTTTATATGTAAATACCGTATGCAATTTTCAATTTGTTTGGAGATCAAATTAAAAAATAGAAAACTTATTACTATTAGTTGGGTTTAGTCCCAGGCTCTATGACTCCAAAAAATGGTATGTGACTTCATACAAAACAAATATATATTTAGACACACATTCATACAAATCAAATCATTTTAATCGTATGAAAGACCATACAAGTCTTCATATAAAACAACTAATTACTTAGGGATGCTTTCATAAAAATATAATCAATTATAAATTTACAAAAAATATATATTTAACCCAGTCTTAATAGAAATCAGTCATTCTTGTCGTATAAAAAAGCATACGAGTCTTCATACAAAACAAATACATATTTAGACATACTTTCATACAAGTCAAATCAATTATGAATATACATATGCTTACTCTTTTAAAATTATTAGTTTTTCCATATTATATTTTGATCGTATGGAAATCCATATCATGTTCTTATCATATTTTGATTTCAGTTATTTTTTAATAATTTTAAAATACAAATAATTTCAAAATTCTTAATTATTGTTTCTCCCAAAATACAGACAAATTTTGTTTTCTTTAGTCAACTTCTTGTCAAATAAATAGTTCATCAACAAGAGTATATTTCCACACAGAACAAAGATCTCCACTTGTATATGCGTTGTCTGTCTAGTCTTTCGGGCATTTCTACTTCATATAGTATGTTTCATTTTCAATAGACTTTTTTGTTACTAACTTATGGTGAACCATTAGATTTGTTATTTGCTAACATTTATTGATGAAGATGATAAAATATATATAAAAAAAATCAATCAATTAATAAGTTATTGTAAATACTTAAAAACTCACTCAATTAATAAGCCTTCGTAAATTAGTTAATGTTTCAGTACAAATTATATATAATGATCCTGATTTATTTAGATCTTTACTAAATCAATTGTTAATAATCTAAAATTATGTATAATGAATATATATATATATATATCAAGATTATCTTATCACTATCAATTGTTTAAGGAATATCCAAAATGTGATGTAAAGTTTGAGCTTATTCACGTAATACATATTTTTTTTTACACGCCTAGCCCAAGTAAAACATTGTTGGAATTATCTAAAAATTACTCTAATTCAATTTAAATTCCATATTTATAGTTGTCATATGATGGCCTAATTAAAATGATTGTCTAAGATTGAAATTAATGTAACTTAATGAATATCAATACTCATGAGTTATTACTTGTACATAATTATCCCTACGTCATAACTCAATCTCAAGGTCTTTATTTCCACTTTCTTGTTCTTATCGTATGGTCTTCTGTACAAGTCTTCATACAAAACAAATATAGATTTAGGCATACATCTATACAAATCAAATCATTATGGATGAATTAGTTATTTACTAATAATAATAATAATGTTTTAATTATTAAAAGGATATTATATATGTGTAAATACCATATGGAATTTTCAATTTGTTTAGAGATCAAATTGAAAAATAGGAAACTTAATACTATAAGTTGGGTCAGTCCCAGGCTCTCACACATTCATAAAAATCAAATCACTCTAATTGTATGAAAGACCATACAAGTTTTCATATTAAACAAATATTTATTTAGGCATACTTTCATACAAATCAAATCAATTATGAATTTACAAAAATTATATATTTAACCAAGGCTTCATACAAATCAATCATTCTTATCATATAAAAAACCATACGAGTCTTCATACAAAATAAATACATATTTAGACATACTTTCATACAAGTCAAATCAATTGTGAATTTACATATGCTTTCGCTTTTAAAATTATTAGTTTTTCCTTATTATATTTTGATCATATTGAAGTCCATATCATGTTCTTATCATATTTTGATTTTAGTTATTTTTTAATAATTTTAAAATACAAATAATTTCAAAATTCTTCATAATTTCTTCTCCCAAAATACAGAGAAATTTTGTTTGCTTCAGTCAAATAAATAGTTCATCAACAAGAGTATCTTTCCTTATAGCTTAATGATCTGCACTTGCATATGCGTTGTATGTCTAGTCTTTCGGGCATTTCTACTTCATATAGTATGTTTTATTTTTCAATAGAATTTTTCGTTTCTATCTTATGGTGAACCATTAGATTTCTTATTTGCTAACCTTTGTCTATGAAGATGATAAAATATAAAAAATATTTGACATACCATTGTAAAAATAGAAAAAAATTCAATCAATCTATAAGTGTATGTAAATATTTAAAAACACACTCAATTAATAAGTATTCGTCAATTAATTAACGTTCTAGTACAAATTATATATAATGATCTTAATTTATTTAGAACTTTACTAAATCAATTAATAATAATCTAAAAATTATGTATAATGAATATATATATATATATAAAGATTATCTTATCACTAACAATTGTTTAAGGAATACCCAAAATGTGACGTAAAGTTTGAGGTTATTCACATAATACTTATTTTTTTATGACACACCTAGCCCAAGTAAAAAATTGTTGGAATTATCGAAAAAATTACTCTAATTCAATTCAAATTCAATATGTATACTTGTTTTATGCTGGCCTAATTAAAATGATTATGTAAGATTGGAATTAATGTAACTTAATTAATATTAATAATCATGAGTTTTTATTTGTACATAATAATCCCTACATCATAACTCAATCTGAAGTTCTTTATTTACACTTCCATGTTCTGATCGCATGGTCTTCCATACGAGTCTTCATACAAAACAAATATATATTTACGCAAACATCTGTACCAATAAAATCATTTTGAATGAATTAGTTATTTAATAATAATAATAATATTGTTTAATAATTAAAAGGATATTATATATATTTTTTAAAAAAGAAAAAGAATATCCAAATTTAGAAATCTATTTTAACTTGACACTTCTCTTAATATATATATATATATATATTGGTACATGGCTTTTTTATATATTATATAATCTAAAAACAAAAAAAGCATATACAAATTTAAATAGATATTTTAAATGATACATATATATATATATATAAGATTAAATAGATTGCAATCAAAATATTATTCATATATTAGATTATTTTGTTTATTGCACCAAAACAAATAACAAATTTTTTATATATTAGATTATTAAAGAATGCATGAACATACAATAATAATCACCACAATATTTGACATACCACAATAAAAATAAAAAAAAACTCACTCAATTAACAAGCCTTCGTAAATTATTTAAAGTTTTAGTACAAATTATAAATAATGATCATGATTTGTTTAGATCTTTACTAAATCAATTAATAATAATCTAAAAATTATGTATAATGAATATATATATATATATAGATCAAGATTATCATTTCACTAACAATTTTTCAAGGAATATCCAAAATAAGATGTAAAGTTTGAGCTTATTCACATAATACATATTTTTTTATGACACGCCTAGACCAAGTAAAACATTGTTGGAATTATCTACCAAATTACTCTAATTCAATTCAAATTCAATATGTATAGTTGTTTATGCTGGCCTAATTAAAATGATCATCTAAGATTGAAATTAATGTAACTTAATGAATATTAATAATCATGAGTTTTTATTTGTAAATAATAATCTCTATGTCAAAACTTAATCTCAAGCTCTTTATTTACACTTCCATGTTCTGATCGTATGGTATTCCATACGAGTCTTCATACAAAACAAATATAGATTCAGGAATACATCTATACAAATAAAATCATTATGGATGAATTAGTTATTTACTAATAATAATTATATTGTTTAATAATTAAAAGGATATTATATATTGTTTAAAAAGAAAGGCATATCCAAATTTAGAAATCTATTTTAACTTGACACTTTTCTTAATTTATATATATATATATATACACACACACACATATATTGGTACATGTCTTTTTTATATATAATATAATCAAAAAACAAAAATATCATATACAAATTTAAAATGTTATTTTAACTGATATTTATATATATATATTTATATATAAGATTAAATAGATTGTAATCAAAATATTCTTTAGATATTAGATTATTTTGTTTATTGAACAAAAACAAATAAATTTTTTTTATATATTAGATTATTAAAGAGTGCATATATTGAGAAATATACCAAATAAACATACAATAATAGTCTCCACAAAATAAAAATTACTCAATTAATTAATATATATCTAAAATTTATGAATGATTATATTTTTTTCATATATTTAAGAGACAATAAATTATACAAAATATTTGAAATACCACAATAAAAATATAAAAAAACTCAATCAATTAATAAGATTTGTAAATCTCTATTATGTTTAATCTTCTTTATATATAGCCGTATTACTAGCTCATAGATGAAGATGATATATTTTGTGAAATATGTAGCATTCAATATAATTAAAAAAAAGGATAAAGTAAATAAATTAATGTTTTAGTATGAATCACATATCATAATCTTGATATATTTAGATACTTACTAAATCAATTAATAATTATCTAGAAATTACGTACGATGAATATATGTATATATATCAAGATTATATGTTCGGATAAAAAAAATCAAACAATTAATAAGTGTTTGTGAATATTTAAAAACTCACTCAATTAATGAGCATTTGTAAATTAGTTAATGTTACAGTACAAATTATATGTAATGATCTTGATTTATTTAGATCTTTACTAAATCAATTGATAATAATCTTAAATTATGTACAATGAATATATATATATATATATATCAAGATTATCTTATCACTAACAATTGTTTGAGGAATTCTAAAAATCAGATGTAAAGTTTGAGTTTATTCACGTAATACATATTTTTTATGACCCGCCTAGACAAAGTAAAACATTGTTGGAATTATCTAACAAATTACTCTAATTCAATTCAAATTTATTATGTATAGTTGTCTTATGCTGGCCTAATTAAAATGATCATCTAAGTTTGAATTAATGTAAATTAATGAATATTAATAATCATGAGTTATTATTTGTAAATTATGATCCCTACGTCATAACTCAATCTCAAGCTCTTTATTTACACTTCCATGTTCTGATCGTATGGTCTTCCATATGAGTCTTCATAAAAAACAAATTTAGATTTAGGCATACATCTATACAAATCAAATCATTATGGATCAATCAGTTATTTACTAATAATAATAATATACAAGATTAAATAGATTGCAATCGCAATATTCTTCATATATTAGATTATTTTGTTTTTTGAACAAAAATAAATAACAAAATTTTTATACATTAGATTATTAAAGAGTACATATATTGAGAAATATTCCAAATTAACATACAATAATAATCACCACAAAATAAAAATTGCTCAATTAATTAATATATATCCAAATTTTATGAATGATGATATTTTTTATATATTCAAGAGATGATAAATTATATAAAATATTTGACATACCATAATAAAAATAGAAAAAAACTCAATCAATTAATAATCTTCGGAAATCTTTATTATGTTTAATCTTCTTTATATATAGCCGTATTTCAAGCTCATAGATGAAGTTGATATATTTTGTGAAATATATAACATTCCATATAAAGATTATTTATATATGGTAATCTTGTGAAAAAAAGGATAAAGTAAATAAATTAATATTTTAGTATAAATTACATATGATAATCTTGATTTATTTAGATCTTTACTAAATCAATTAATAATTATCCAAAAATTTTGTATTATGAATATACATATATATGTATATCAAGATTATCTATTCAGATTGTTTAAAGAATATCCAAAAGGTGATAGTAAAGTTTGAGTTTATTCAAGTTATACACATTTTTCTGATAACATGCATAACATTAAGCAGATGGTTGTTGAATTTAGCAAAAAAATGGGGTAAAACCAAGTCAAAGTAAACGTGTACAATTGTCCTTTATGATAGTATAATGAAAATATCTCTTAATATTTAAGTTATTGCAACTTAATGATTATTAATAATCATGATTTTATGTGTTAATTCGGCATGGAATTTTCAATTTGTTTAGAGATCGAATTGAAAAATAGAAAACTGATTACTCTAACTTGGGTTCAGTCACAGGCTCAATGACTTTGAATGACAGTATGAGACTTCATAAAACAAATATATATTTAGACGAACATTCATACAAATCAAACCATGTTAATCATATGAAAGACCATACAAGTCTTCATATTAAAAAAATATTTATTTAGCAATACTTTCATACAAGTCAAATCAATTATGAATTTTACATATGCTTACGCTTTTAAAATTATTAGTTTTTCCATATTATATTTTGATCGGATGGAAATCTATATCATGTTCTTATCATATTTTTATTTTAGTTATTTTTTAATAATTTTAAAATACAGATAATTTCAAAATTCTTAATTATTTCTCATCCGGAAATACAGACAAATCTTTTTTGTGCTTCAGTCAACTTCTAGTCAAATAAATAGTTCATTAACAAGAGTATCTTTCCACACAACTCAAAGATCTCCACACATCAAATAAATCATTATGGATGAATTAGTTATTTACTAATAACAATAATATTGTTTAATAATTAAAAGGATATTATATATTGTTTTAAAAAAAAAAGCATATACACATTTAGAAATCTATTTTAACATGACACTTCTCTTTAAATATATATATATATTGGTACATGTCTTTTTTAAATATTATATAATAAAAATAAAAAAAGCATATACAAATTTAAAAAGCTATTTTAACTGATACTTATATATATATATATATGTGTGTGATAAAATAGATTGTAATCAAAATATTCTTTATGTATTAGATTATTTTGTTTATTGAACAAAAACAAATAACAAAATTTTTATATATTAGATTATTAAAGAGTGCATATATTGAGAAATATTCCAAATTAAAATACAATAATAATCACCACAAAATAAAAATTACTCAATTAATTAATATATATTCAAAATTTATTAATGATGGTAATTTTTTTATATATTTAAGAGACGATAAATTATATAAAATATTTGACATACCATAATCAAAATAGAAAAAAACTCAATCAATTAATAAGCTTCGTAACTCTTTATTATGTTTTATCTTGTTTATATATAGTTGTATTACTAGCTCATTGATGAAGATGATATATTTTGTGAAATATATAACATTCCATATAATTAAAAAAAAGGATAAAGTAAATAAATTAATGTTTTATTTTGAATTACATATCATAATCTTGGTTTAGTTAGATCTTTATTAAATCAATTATTAATTTTCTAAAAGTTTTGTATGATTAATATATATATATATATATGTATATATCAATATTATCTGTAATGATTGTTTAAATAATATCCAAAACGTGATAGTAAATTTGGATTTATTCAAGTTATACCATTTTTCTGATAACATACATAGCATTAAGTAGTTGGTTGTTGAAATTATCAAATAAATTGGGTAAAACGAAGTCAAATTAAATGTGTACAGTAGTTTTTTATGATAGTCTAATTAAAATATCTCTTAAGATTTAACTTAATGAAACTTAATGATTATTAATAATCATGATTTTATGTGTAAATACCGTATGAAATTTTCAAATTGTTTAGAGATCAAATTGAAAACTAGGAAACTTATTACTTTAAGTAGGGTTCAGTCTGAGGCACTATAACTTCGAAAGATAGTATAAGACTTCATACAAAACAAATATATATTTAAACACACATTCATACAACTCAAATCATTCTAATTGTATGAAAGACCATACAAGTCTTCATATAAAACAAATATTTATTTGCCATATTTTCATACAAATCAAATCAATTATGAATTTACAAAAAATATATATTTAACCAAAGCTTTATACAAATCAATCAGTCTTATCGTATAAAAAACCATACGAGTCTTTATACAAAACAAATACATATTTTGACATACTTTCATACATGCCAAATCAATTATGGATTTTTTAATAATTTTAAAATACAAATAATTTCAAAAAATATTCATAATTTCTTCTCCCAAAATACAGACAAATTTTATTTGCTTCAGTCAACTTCTAGTCAAATAAATAGTTCATGAACAAGAGTATCTTTCTACACAACTCAAAGATCTTCACCTGCGTATGCATTGTATGTCTAGTCTTCCGGGCATTTCTACTTCATATAGTATGTTTCAATTTTTAAGTAGACTTTTTCGTTGCTATCTTATGGTAAACAATTAGATTTGTTATATGCTATCCTTTGTTGACGAAGATGATAAAATACATAAAATATTTGATATACCATTATAATAATAGACAAAAAGAATCAATCAATAAATAAGTGTTTGTAAATATTTAAAAACTCACTCAATTAATAAGCCTTCGTAAATTAATTAATGTTAGTACAAATTATATATAATGATACATCTTTACTAAATCAATTAATAATACTCTAAAAATTATGTATAATTAATATATATATATATATCAAAATTATCTTATCACTAACAATTGTTTTATAACACGCCTAGCCCAAGTAAAAAATTATTGGAATTATCTAATAAATTACTCTAATTCAATTCAAATTCAATATGTATAGTTGTCTTATACTGGCCTAATTAAAATGATTATCTTTGATAGAAATTAATGCAACTTAATGATTATTAATAATCATGAGTTATTATTTGTAAATAATGATCCCTACGTCATAACTCAATCTTAAGCTCTTTATTTACACTTCCATGTTCTGATCATATGGTCTTCCATACGAGTCTTCATACAAAAAAACTATAGATTTAGGCATACATCTTGACAAATCAAATCATTATGGATGAATTAGTAATTTAGTAATGATAAAAATATTGTTTAATAATTAAAAAGATATTATATATTTAAAAAAAAAAAAGAAAAATCATATCCAAATTTAGAAATCTATTTTAACTTGGCACGTCTCTTTATATAGATATATATATATATATATGTATTGGTATATGTCTTTTTATTTATTATATAATAAAAAAAACAAAAAAAATATATAGCTATTTTAACTGATACTTTATATATATATAAGATATTATATATTGCAATCAAAATATTCTTCATATATTAGATTAATTTTTTTTGAATAAAAATAAATAACATTTTTTTTATATTTTAGATTGTTAAAGAGTGCATATATTGAGAAATATTCAAAATTAACGTACACTAATAATCACCAAAAAATAAAAATTACTCAATTAAGTAATGTATATCCAAATTTTATGAGTGATGATATTTTTTAATATATTCAAGAGACAATAAATTATATAAAATATTTGACAAATCATAATAATAATACTAGAAAAACTCAATCAATTAATAATCTTCGTAAATCTTGATTATGCTAAATCTTCTTTATATATAGCCGTATTAGTAGCTCATAGATGAAGATGATATATTTTGTGAATTATACAACATTCCATATAAATAAATAAAAAGATAAAGTAAATAAATTAATGTTTTAGTATAAATTTCATATCATATTCTTGATTTATTTAGATCTTTACTCAATCAGTTAATAATTATCTAAACATTATGTATGATATATATATATATATGAAGATTATCAGTTTTGATTGTTTAAAATATATCCAAAATGGGATAGTAAAGTATGAGTTTATTCAAGTTAAACACATTTTCTGACAACATGCATATCATTAAGTAGATGGTTGTTGAAGTTATCAAATAAATTAGGTAAACCAAGTCAAATTAAATGTGTATAGTTGTCTTTTAGGATAGTCTAATTAAAATATCTCTTAAGATTTATTTAATGATTTTTAATAATCAAGATTTTATGTGTGAATACTATATGAAATTTTCAAATTGATTAGAGATCAAATTGAAAAATAGGAAATTATTACTATAAGCTGGGTTCAGTCCCATGCTCTACAACTTCGAAAGACTGTATGAGACTTCATACAAAACAAATATATATTTAGACACACATTCATATAAATCAAATCATTATAATTGTATGAAAGACCATACAAGTATTCATATATAACAAATATTTATTTAGGCATACTTTCATACGAATCAAATCAATTATAAATTTAAAAAAGATATATATTTAACCAAAGCTTCATACAAATCAATCATTCTTATCGTATAAAAAACCATACGAGTCTACATACAAAACAAATACATATTTAGACATACTTTCATACAAGTCAAATCAATTATGAATTTACATATGCTTTCGCTTCTAAAAATATTAGTTTTTCAATATTATATTTTGATCGTATGGAAATCCATATCATGTTCTTTTCATATTTTGATTTAGTTATTTTTTAATAATTTTAAAATACAAATAATTTTAAAATTCTTCATAACTTCTTCTCCAAAAATACAAACAAATTTTGCTTGCTTAAGTCAACTTCTAGGCAAATAAATAGTTCATCAACAAGTGCATCTTTCCACATAGCTCAAAGATCTCCACTTTCATATGCGTTGTATGTCTAGTCTTTCGGGCATTTCTACTTCATATAGTATGTTCCATTTTTCAATAGTCATTTTCGTAGATGAACTATTTATTTGACTAGAAGTTGACTGAAACAAACAAAATTTGTTTGTATTTTGGGAGAAGAAATTATGAAGAATTTTGAAGTATTTGTATTTTAAAGTTATAAAAAAATATTTTAAATCAAAATATGATAAGAACAAGATATGAATTTCCATACGATCAAAATATTATATGGTAAAACTAATAATTTTAAAAGCAAAAGCATATGTAAATTCATAATTGATTTGACTTGTATGAAAGTATGTCTAAATATGTGTTTGTTTTGTATGAAGACTCGTATGGTTTTTTATACTATAAGAATGATTGATTTGTATGAAGATTTGGTTAAATATATATTTTTTGTAAATTAATAACTGATTTGATTTGTATGAAAGTATGCCTAAATAAACATTTGTTTTATGTGAAGACTTGGTCTTTCATACGATTAGAATGATTTGATTTGTATGAATGTGTGTCTAAATATATATTTATTTTGTATGAAATCTTATACAGTCTTTCAAAGTTATAGAGCCTAGGACTTAACCCAACTTATAGTAATAAGTTTTCTATTTTTCAATTTTATCTCTAAAAAAATTGAAAATTTCAGACGGTATTTAAATATAAAATTATAATTATTAATAATCAATAAGTTTCATTAAGTTAAATCTTAAGAGATATTTTAATTAGACTATCATAAAAGACAACTCTACTCATTGAATTTGACTTGGTTACCCAATTTAGTCAATAATTTCAACAACCATCTACTTAATGTTATGCTTGTTATAAGAAAAATGTGTATAACTTGGATAAACTCAAATTTTACTATGACTATTTGGATATTCTTTAAACAATATGGATAGATAATCTTTATATATATATATATATTCATCATACATAATTTTTAGATAATTATTAATTGATTTAGTAAAGATCTAAATAAATCAAGATTATGATATGTAATTCATACCAAAACATTAATTTATTTACTTTATCGTTTTTTTTAAATTTATATAGAATATTATATATTCCACAAAATATATCATCTTCATCTATGAGCTAGTAATACGACTATATATAAAGAAGATTAAACATAATAAAAATTTAAGAAGCTTAGTAATTGATTGAGTTTTTTTCAATTTTTATTATGGTATGTCAAATATTTTATATAATTTATCGTCTCTTGAATATATAAAAAAATATCATCTTTCATAAATTTTGGATATATATTAATTAATTGTAACATCCAAAAATCACTTTCTGTATTACGACTACTTCGCCTTCTAAAACCGCCAGTTAAATTTCTTTTTCACAACCAATGACAAGAAAAATTCCGAATCATTGTTAAAAAACCAAAAATAGAAATATCATGTAAAGCAATTCAAAAGCAAAAAAAAAATTCTTTTAAATGTATGGAATGAACGAGAAATTTTAAACTTTTAAATATGGCAACAGCACAGTCCACAAGCCGACTTCACCGCGTAGCTCACTCCTCCTTGACTTCTTTACCTAAAATGGTGAGGGGGTAAGTGTTGGATAAAACTCCGTAGGCTAACTCTTTTACCCACAAAAGCACATATACATGAGAGCATAACAATTTACATCGCATAGAGGCACCTTGTACACTAAAGCACTTCACATATAACCTTAAATCATGAACCTTGTAATATGTATACTATTTACATATTATAGTACACATAAGAGCACATCAATCTTGCTTGGTACCGCTTTGTCCCACTCGAGCATCATGAGTTTAGGAGCTACCCAAAGTGATCTTTCGATCAAAATCTTGTACGGGTCATACACGCAAATCTTAGCCATATCTATGTACAGTATTATCCATATATCTTACACATTGTGTGGCTTTACCACGAATCTTGCAAATAAGACATCACATATGTATGTCAAATATTCTCTTCATAGAATCATGTCATCAAACCATCATCATGTCACATTTAACATTTACAATACCAACGCATATCATAAATTATTACCATATAAACATGTACATTTATCCAAAAGATAATTAAACAAACCACAACACACGATTAATGTGAGAGGTGGATATTTTGGTCAAAATAGAGGAAGAGGTCGATTTTTTCACGGCTCTCAAATAGTTTGTCAAATTTGTGGCCGAAATAATCATGTGGCGATCAAGTGTTATAAAAGGTTTGACGTGAACTATCAAGGCCTTGAGAATTCAGATTCAGGACAAGGCTATTATTCTTCTCCACCACTAACTATGGTTTCTGCTCAACAAGGCATTGCTTATCAGCCTACTGCTCTTTTTTCACATCAACAAGGAAATTTTTATCATAATGGAAGTTGGAATTCCATATCCGTTACACCTTCTAGTCAGTCTGAATTTGACGTGTATGGCTATGACTCTTCTTCCTCCCCTTCTGGGTATGAATCAACTTATGATTGGATTGTTGACAGTGGGGCAACTCATCACATAACCTCAAGTCTTCAAAATCTCCATGTCCAGACTCCATATCATGGTAAGAAATAGCATATTGTTGGTAATGGAAGTTCAATTCCTATTTCTCATGTTGGTTCCTCTACTCTACCTAGCCTACATTCTTCAATTTTATGTGATCTTAATCATGTTCTTCATGTTCCGCACATTGCTAAAAACCTTCTTAGCATTTCTCAATTCTTACAAGACAATACCAACATGACCTCTCTCATATGCGAAAACACTTCAATCCTTCCGTCTCACACTCTACCATAACTTCTCCAAGCATTCATACAGCCTCTGCACATAATTTCACAGATTCTAAAGCAACAACTAAAGTAACTCTTTGGCATAAACGTTTGGGCCATTGTTGTAGTAGAACTCTAAATGAAGTACTTCAACATTTGAAGATATCATGTACTCATTCAAAATTTTCTTTTTTGTGAAGCATGTAAAATTGGAAAATTTCATCAAATGCATTTTCCTTCCATAATTCATACAGCTACTTATCCTCTTGAAATAATACATATTGATGTTTGGGGACCTTTACCCACCTTATCTACAGATGGTTATAGATACTATGTTATCTTTGTGGATGATTTCACTCATTTTACATGGATTTATCCTTTAGTTCAAAAATTTGATGTTGTAAAAGTCTTTCATATCTTCCTTGCCATGGTTGAAAGATAATTTTAAAATCCTTTAAAAATATTTCAATAAGATATGGGGGGTGAATTTCAATCCTTATCAAATATCCTCAAAACTAAAGGTATTATTTACAGACACTCTTGTCCCTACACACACCCTCAAAATGGCTTAGCTGAAAGGAAACATCAACACATTACTGATACTTGCTCAAGCTTCCATGCCACCTAAATTTTTGTGTGATTCTTTTCTTACTTTAGTAAATACTATTAATAGACTCTGTACCCCTGTTCTTCACAATTCTTCTCCATTTCAGGTTCTTTTTAAAAAGAGTCTTGATTAAACATTTCTCAAGACATTTGGGTGAGCTTGGTTGCCATTTCTTAGACCCTATAATTCCTCAAAATTATAGTTCAGAAGTATGAAATGCATTTTTCTTTGTTACAGTGCTTCACATAAAGGTTATAAGTGTTTGAGTTCAACGGGCAAGATATATGTTGCTACAACTGTGGAATTTAATGAACTTTATTTTCCATATCAATCACTTTTTCCTAAAACCATTCATTTTTCCTCACCCACACACACCAACTCTATACTTCCCGTTCTTCCAATTCTCACACCTATTCCACCTACCAATCAAGATGTTCCACCTCCATCGCCTCAACACTTACCTAGTTCTAGTTCATCCACTTCCTCTCAGCCATCTGCCTCTCCTTTACTACAGCCTAACACTTCTAGTCATAGTATTGTGACTAGATCTAAAAATAGGATATTCAAACCCAAAGTATACAATATGGCCTTATCTCTCTCAAATGTTGAACCTGTTATTGTGCAACAAACTTTATCTTCTCCTGAGTGGAAATCTTCTATGGATTCTGAATACTCGGCTCTTATGAAGAATAATATGTGGACTCTTGTTCCTTCTCATCCTCACATGAATCTTATCACTAACAAGTGGATTTTCAAAATTAAGAGAAAGTCTGACGGCACTATTGGTAAATACAAGGCCAGATTGGTTGCTAGGGGTTTTCAGCAAAATGTCAGAGTGGATTACTTTGATACTTTTAGTCTGGTTGTTAAACCGGTTACAATTAAACTTATTTTCACCATGGTTGTTACAAAGGGTTGGAAAATACAACAAGTCAATGTGAACAATGCTTTCTTAAATGTAGACTTAAGAGAAGTTGTTTACATTAAGTAGTCTGAAGGATAAGAAGATTCCTCCAAACCAAATTATGTTTGCAGGTTAATGAAGTCTCTTTATTTCTTGAAACAAGCTCTGAAAGTATGGTATAATAAGCTCAAAGGTTTCTTGATTTCTAAAGGCCTCAAAAGGTCTGTCTCTGATCATTGTCTTTTTCATATTCATGTCCATGGTAAAATACTGATTGTACTTGTGTATGTTGATGATATATTGGTCACTAATGATGATCCCTCTCAGATTCAACATCTTATCTTTGATTTCGAAAAGAAATTCTCCTTAAAACACTTAGGGAAAGTGAGTTATTTTCTTGGTCTGGAAGCTGATAGGACTTTTCAAGGCATTCATCTTACTAATACAAAGTAGGTTCGTGATCTTCTACATCAACATGATATGAAAAAATGTAAGCCTCTACCTACTCCTTATTGTTCTCGGAATAAATTACATTAGTGAAACAGTCATCTTTTTTATCAACCGCCCAAATACAGAAGTCTTTTTGGTGCATTGAAATATCTTGTTATGACGAGACCAGATATTTCTTATATTGTGAATAAACTCAGCCAATTTCTTCATGCTCCCACTGTCAATCATTGGAAAGTGGGAAAATGGGTATTGTGGTTTTTACAAGGCACTATTTCCACTGGTTTGTTCTTTAAACATAGAATGGTGCTTGAAGGTTTTGCAGATGTCAATTTTGCGAGTTATGTTGATGATTGGAGGAGCACTTGTGGTTTTTCCATATTTCTAGGATCTAATCCTAATCTTGGTCTTCTAGGAAGTAGCATACTATGGCAAGGAGCAGCATCAAAGCTGAGTGTCGGGCTCTTACCTTGGTTACCACTGAAATGGTCTGGATTCTTAGTCTTTTTGCTGAACTTGGTCTGCCTATTCTTAAACCTTTAGTTTTGTGGTGTGATAATTTGGGAGCAGTTAAATTAGCCTTTAATCCATCTTTCCATGCTCGAACTCGACATATTGAGGTTGATGTTCATTTTCTTAGAGAGAAGATGCAAAGCAAGGACCTGGATATCAGATTTGTTCTGTCTGAAGATTAAACAATAGACATATTAACCAAAGCCTTGTTCTGACTCGATTTCAGTTCCTAAGTTCGAAGTTATCTATCTATACTAAATCCAGTTGAGCTTACAAGGGAACATATTAAATATATGTGCCACTTGTATGGTAGTTAGGACATTAATTAGACGGTTGTGCCACTTGCGTGGTAGTTACAGCTTGTTTCATAAGTTAGGAAATTAGTTATGAATATATTAGATGGTTATGCTACTTGCATGGTCGAGAAGAATAATAGCCTTGTCCTGAACCTGAATTCTCAAGACCTTGATAGTTCACATCAAACCTTTTATAACACTTGATCGCCACATGATTATTTCGGCCACAAATTTGACAAACTATTCGAGAGCCTTGAAAAATCAACCTCTTCTTCTATTTTGACCAAAATATGCACCCCTCTATAACCAAATTGTTGAAGGATTCTGAATATTTTTTAGACTAGGAACTGTAGAACTGGTATGCATTTGAGATAATTGTATTTCATATGTTTGTAGAATAAACTGTAACTCAAAAAAGGGAACTTGATCTCCTCCATTAGTGAGATTTACCACAAGACTTTCATACTCGGATCCTATACCACCAAGGATGGACAAAAATAAATCATTATCTGTCATAACTTGACCAGTTGCTTGAATTTTATCAGCTATTCCTCGAATCTTAAGGACATATTCCTCTTTAGATAGATCACCTTTCTTCAATGTCTGTAGTTGAAACCAAAGATTCATAACTTTGGCTTGAGACTGAGACTGAATCAAACTCTTAAAGATCTCCCAAATTTCAAAAGAATAAACGCATCTGGTAAAATGACCAAGCATTTTTTCACTTATTGAATTCAAAAGCCAGCTCAATAAGAACTGATTCTTTCTAATCCAGATAATACTTTCAAGATTAGGCACCACAACATCATCGCCATCATTTACAGAGCTATACTGAGATGGAACACTCTTTGAAATGCAAAAAAGAAAATCTTGGTAACCATGAACCCGCACAGTGGAGAGAAGTTGAGACCTCCAATACACAAAATTGGTACGGTCTAGCCAAACAGTTAACATATGAAACGTAGGAAGAACAATTTGTGGCATGAGATATGCAGGGGAGGATGATACTGGCTCAATATACCATATCAAAACTAATTATAAAACAAAAATATGTTGAATTCATCAAAGTTCAACTATAACAGTTGTCACGTATTTATACAAGAGATTTGGAGGCTCAAAACTAACTTATGAAACAAGTTGTAACTACCATGCAATTAGCATAACCATCTAACATATTCCTAACTAATTTTCTAACTTATGAAATAAGTTGTAACTACCACACAAGTTGCAAAACCGTCCAACTAATTTCCTAACTACCGTGCAAGTGGCCTATATATTTAATACAAGGTCCTTCTATGCGATGTAAATTGTTATGCTCTCATGTATATGTGCTCTTGTGGGTAGAAGAGTTAGCCCACATAGTGTTATCCAACACTCACCCCTTCACTATTTCAGGTAAGGAAGTCAAGAAGGAGTGAGCTATGCTATGAAGCCAGCCTGTAGACTGTACTGTTGCCATATTTAAAAGATTAAAATTTATCGTTCATTCCATAAATTTAAAAGAATTTTGTTTTGCATTTGAATTGCTTTATTTTTTATATTTCTGGTTTTGGTTTTCTAACAATGATTCATATTTTTCTTGTGATTGGATGTGAAAAAATAATTTAATTGCAGTTTTAGAGGGCGAAGTAGTCGTAATATTCTAAAATGGATTTTGGGATGTTACAATAATTAATACATATCCAAAATTTATGAATGATGATATTTTTTTTTATATATTCAAGAGACAATTAATTATATAAAATATTTGAAATACCATAAAATTTCTTGTTTATTCTATAAATTTAAAAGAATTTTGTTTTTCTTTTAAATTGCTTTATTATTGATTTTCCAGTGGTTTGATGAACAAGTGCATGATATTTTTATTTTTGGTTTTTTAACAATGATTCGGAATTTTTCAACAATGATTCGGAATTTTTCTGGTGATTGGTTGAGAAAAAAATTTAAATCGCGGTTTTAGAAGGCGAAGTAGTCGTAATATTCTGAAAGTAATTTTGGGATGTTACAATTAATTGATATAAATGTATGAATGATGATATTTTTTTATATATTCAAGAGACGATAAATTATATAAAATATTTGACATACCATAATAAAAATAGTAAAAAACTCAATGAATTAATAAGCTTCGTAAATCTTTATTATGTTTAATCTTCTTTATATATAGTCGTATTACTAGCTCATAGATGAAGATGATATATTTTGTGAAATATATAACATTCCACATAATTATAAAAAAAGGATAAAGTAAATAAATTAATGTTTTAATATGAATTACATATCATAATCTTGATTTATTTAGGTCTTTACTAAATTAATTAATAATTATCTAAAAATAATGTGTCATGAATATATATATGTATATATATATATGTATCAAGATTATGTGTTCAGATTGTTTAAAGAATATCCAAAAGATGATAGTAAAGTTTGACTTTATTCAAATTATACACATTTTTCAGATAACATGCATATCATTAAGTAGATGGTTGTTGAAATTATCAAATAAATTAGGTAAAACCAAGTCAAATTAAATGTGTACAATTGTCTTTTATGATAGTCTAATTAAAATATCTCTTAAGATTTAACTTAATGAAACTTAATGATTATTAATAATCATCATATGTAAGTACCGTATGGAATTTTAAATTTGTTTAAAGATCAAATTGAAAGATAGGAAACTTATTACTATAAGTTGTGTTCAATCATAGGCTCTATAACTTCAAAAGATTTTATGAGACTTCATACAAAAAAAAAAAAAAAAAAAATTAGACACACAGTCATACAAATCAAAATCATTCTAATTGTATGAAAGACCATACAAGTCTTCATATAAAATAAATATTTACTTAGGCATACTTTCATACAAATCAAATCAGTTATGAATTACAAAAAAATATATATTTAACCAAAGATTCATACAAATCAATCATTCTTATTGTATAAAAACCATACGAGTCTTTATACAAAACAAATACATATTTAGACATACTTTCATTCAAGTCAAATCAACTATGAATTTACATATGCTTTCGCTTTTAAAATTATTTGTTTTTCCATATTATGTTTGGATCGTATGGAAATCCATATCATGTTCTTATCATATTTTGATTTTAGTTATTTTTTAATAATTTTAAAATACAACTAATTTCAAGATTCTTCATAATTTCTTCTACCAAAATACAGACAAATTTTGTTTGCTTCAGTTAACATCTAGTCAAATAAATAGTTTATCAACAAGATATATTGTTTAAAAAAATGAAAATACAAATCCAAATTTAGAAATCTAATTTCACTTGACACTTTTCTTTATTATATATATATATATATATTGGTACATGTCTTTTTTATATATTATAAAATAAAAAAATAACAAAAGCATATACAAATTTAAAAAGCTATTTTAACTCCTACTTATATATATATATATATAAGATAAAATAGATTGCAAACAAAATATTCTTCATATAGTAGAATATTTTGTTTATTGAGAAATATTCCAAATTAACAAACAATAATAATCACCACAAAATAAAAATTACTGAATTAATTAATATATATCCATAATTTATGAATGATGATATTTTTTTATATATTCAAGAGAGGATAAATTATATAAAATATTTGACACTCCATAATAAAAATAGAAAAAAACTCAATCAATTAATAAACTTTGTAAATCTTTATTATGTGTAATCTTCTTTATATATAGCCATATTACTAGCTCATAGATGAAGATGATATATTTTTTGAAATA
This sequence comes from Caryopteris x clandonensis, assembly GCA_028749325.2. Classification (NCBI taxonomy): domain Eukaryota; kingdom Viridiplantae; phylum Streptophyta; class Magnoliopsida; order Lamiales; family Lamiaceae; genus Caryopteris; species Caryopteris x clandonensis. The sequence goes on along the minus strand of JAPYKT020000034.1, from coordinate 3,489,499 downwards.
TATAACATTCCATATAATTAAAAAAAGGGTAAAGTAAATTATTTAATGTTTTAGTATGAATTACATATCATAATCTAGACTTATTTAGATCTTTACTAAATCAATTAATAATTATTTAAAAATTATATATGATTAATATATATATATATATATCAAGATTATATGTTCAGATTGTTTAAAGAATATCCAAGAGATGATAGTAAAATTTGAGTTTCTTCAAGTTATACACATTTTTCTGATGACATGCATAGTATCAAGTAGATGGTTCTTGAAATTATCAAATGTAAAACCAAGTCATATTAAATGTGTATAGAGTTCTTTTATGATAGATTAATTCAAATATCTCTGAGATTTAACTTAATGATTATTAATAATCATAATTTTATGTGTATAAATCGTATGTAATTTTCGATTTGTTTAGAGATCAAATTGAAAAATAGGAAACTTATTACTATAAGTTGGGTTCAGTCCTAGGCTCTATAACTTTGAAAGACGGTATGAGACTTCATACAAAACAAATATATATTTAGACACACATTCATACAAATCAAATCATTCTAATCGTATGAAAGACCAAATAAGTCTTCATATAAAATAAATATTTATTTAGGCAGACTTTCATACAAATCAAATCAATCATGAATTTACAAAAAAATATATACTTAACCAATGCTTCATACAAATCAATCATTCTTATTCTATAAAAAACCATACGAGTCTTCACACAAAACCAATACATATTTAGACATACTTTCATACAGGTCAAATCAATTATGAATTTACATATGCTTTCGTTTTTAAAATTATTAGTTTTTCTATATTATATTTTGATTGTATGGAAATTCATAATGTGTTCTTATCATATTTTGATTTTAGTTATTATTTAATAATTTTAAAATACAAATAATTTAAAAATTCTTCATAACTTATTCTCTCAAAATACAGACAAATTTTGTTTGCTTCAGTCAACTTCTTGTCAAATGAATTAATCATCAACAAGAGTATCTTTCCAGACAAGTCAGAGATTTCCACTTGCATATGTGTTGTAAGTCTAGTCTTTCGGGCATTTCTACTGCATATAGTATGTTTCATTTTTCAATAGACTTTTTCGTTGCTATCTTATGGTGAACCATTAGATTTTGTATTTGCTAACCTCTGTTGATGAAGATGATAAAAATATATAAAATATTTGACATACCATTATAAAAATAGAAAAAAATCAATCAATTAATAAGTGTTTGTAAATATTTAAACACTCACTCAATTAATCAGTCTTCGTAAATTAATTAATATTTTAGTACAAATTATATATAATCATCTTGATTTATTTAGATCTTTACTAAATCAATTAATAATAATCTAAAAATTATGTATAATGAATATGTATATATATATCAAGATCATCGTATCACTAAAAATAGTTAAAGGATACCCAAAATGTGATGTAAAGTTTGAGTTGATTCACGTAATACATATTTTTTTAATGACACGCCTAGCCCAAATAAAACAATGTTGGAATTATCTAACAAATTATTGTAATTCAATTCAAATTCAATATGTATAATTGTCTTATGCTGGCCTAATTAAAATGATCATCTAAGATTGAAATTAATGTAACTTTATGAGTATTAATAATCATAAGTTATTATTTGTAAATAACGATCCCTACGTCAGAACTCAATCTCAAACTCTTTATTTACACTTCCATGTTCCGATCGTTTAGTTTTCCATACGAGTCTTCATACAAAACAAATATAGATTTATGTATAGATCTATACAAATAAAATCATTACAGATGAATTAGTTATTTACTAATAATAATAATAATATTATTTAATGGTTAAAAGGATATTATATATTGTTTAAAAACAAAAATATATCCAAATTTAGAAATGTATTTTAACTTGACACTTCTCTTTATATATATATATATATATTGGTACATGTCTTTTCACTTATTATATAATAAAAAAACAAAAAAAGCATATACAAACTTTAAAAAACTATTTTAACTGATACTTATATATATATATAATATAAAATAATTACAATCAAAATATTCATCATATATTTGATTATTTTATTTTTTGAACAAAAAATAATAATAGATTATTAAAGAGTGCATATATTGAGAACTATTCCAAATTAACATACAGTAATAATCACTACAAAATAAAAATTAGTCAATTAATTATTATATATCCAAAATTTATGAATGATGATTTTTTTTTATATATTCAAGAGGCAATAAATTATATAAAATATTTAACATGCCATAATAAGAATAGAAAAAAACTCAATCAATAAATAAGCTTTGCAAATCTTTATTATGTTTAATCTTCTTTATATATAGCCGTATTAAAAGCTCATCGATGAAGATGATATGTTTTGTGAAATATATAACATTCCATATAATTAAAAAAAGGCTAAAGAAAATAAATTAATGTTTTAGTATGAATTACATATCATAATCTTTATTTATATAGATCTTTACTAAATCAGTTAATAATTATCTAAAATTATGTATTATGTATATATATGTATATATATATATCAAGATTATATATTCAGATTGTTTAAAGATAATGCAATAGGTAATAGTAAAGTTTGAGTTTATTCAAGTCATACACATTTTTCTGATAACTTGCATAACATTAAGTAGATGGTTGTTGAAATTATCAAATAAATTGGGTAAAACCAAATCAAATTAAATGTGTACAGTTGTATTTACAAAAAATATATTTAACCAAAGCTTCATACAAATCAATCATTCTTATTGTATAAAAAATCAAACGAGTCTTCATACAAAACAAATATATATTTCGACATACTTTCATACAAGTCAAATCAATTATGAATTTAAATATGCTTTCACTTATAAAATTATTAGTTTTTCCATATTATATTTTGATCATATGGAAATTCATATCATGTTCTAATCTTATTTTGATTTTAGTTATTTTTTAATAATTTTAAAATACAATTAATTTCAAAATTCTTAATTATTTCTTCTCTCAAAATACACACTAGTCAATTTCTAGTCAAATAAATAGTTAATAAACAAGAGTATCTTCTGGCACATAGCAAAGATTTCCACTTGCATATGCGTTGTAAGTCTAGTTTTCCGGGCATTTCTACTTCATATAGTATGTTTCATTTTTCAATAGACTTTTTCGTTGCTATCTTATGGTGAACCATTAGATTTTTTATTTCCTAACCTTTGTTGATGAAGATGATAAAAATATATAAAATATTTGGCATACCATTATAACAATAGAAAAAAATCAATCAATTAATAAGTGTTTGTAAATATTTAAAAACTCAATAAATTAATCAGCCTTTGTGAATTAATTAATGTTTTAGTACAAATTATATATAATCATCTTGAATTATTTAGATCTTTACTAAATCAATTAATAATAATCTAAAAATTATGTATAATGAATATGTATATACATATCAAGATCATCGTATCACTAAAAATAGTTTAAGGATACCCAAAATGTGATGTAAAGTTTGAGTTTGTTCACGTAATACATATTTTTTTAATAACACGCCTAGCCCAAGTAAACCATTGTTTGAATTATCTAACAAATTATTCTAATTCACTTCAAATTCAATATGTATAATTGTCTTATGTTGGCCTAATTAAAATGATCATCTAAGATTGAAATTAATGTTACTTAATGAGTATTAATAATCATAAGTTATTATTTGTAAATAATGATCCCTATGTCATAACTCAATCTTAAACTCTTTATTTACACTTCCATGTTCTGATCGTTTGGTTTTCCATACTATTCTTCATACAAAAAAAATATAGATTTATGTATAGATCTATACAAATCAAATCATTACAGATGAATTAGTTATTTACTAATAATAATAATATTATTTATTGATTAAAAGGATATTATATATTGTTAAAAAAAAAGAAAAATATATCCAAATTTAAAAATGTATTTTAACTTGACACTTCTCTTTATTTATATATATATATTGTGGTAAATGTCTTTTCACTTATTATATAATAAAAAAACAAAAAAAGCATACACAAATTTTAAAAAACTATTTTAACTGATACTTTTATATATATATATATAAGATAAAATAATTACAATCAAAATATTCTTCATATATTAGATTATTTTATTTGTTGAACAAAGAAATAATAAATTTTTTATATATTAGATTATTAAAGAGTGCATATATTGAGAAATATTCCAAATTAACATACAGTAATAATCACCACAAAATAAAAATTAATCAATTAATTATTATATATCCAAAATTTATGAATGATGATTTTTTTATATATTCAAGAGACGATAAATTATATAAAATATTTGACATGCCATAATAAGAATAGAAAAAAACTCAATCAATTAATAAGCTTCGTAAATCTTTATTATGTTTAATATTCTTTATATATAGCCGTATTACTAGCTCATCGATGAAGATGGTATATTTTGTGAAATATATAACATTCCATATAATTAAAAAAATGGCTAAAGAAAATAAATCAAAGTTTTACTATGAATTACATATCAAAATCTTTATTTACTTAGATCTTTACTAAATAAGTTAATAATTATCTAAAATGATGTATTATGTATATATATGTATATATATACATATATCAAGATTATATATTCAAATTGTTTAAAGAAAATGCAAAGGGTGATAGTAAAATTTGAGTTTATTCAAGTCATACACATTTTTCTTATAACATGCATAACAATAAGTAGATGGTTGTTGAAATTATCAAATAAATTGGGTAAAACCAAGTCATATTAAATGTGTATAGAGTTCTTTTATGATAGATTAATTCAAATATCTCTGAGATTTAACTTAATGATTATTAATAATCATAATTTTATGTGTATAAATCGTATGTAATTTTCGATTTGTTTAGAGATCAAATTGAAAAATAGGAAACTTATTACTATAAGTTGGGTTCAGTCCTAGGCTCTATAACTTTGAAAGACGGTATGAGACTTCATACAAAACAAATATATATTTAGACACACATTCATACAAATCAAATCATTCTAATCGTATGAAAGACCAAATAAGTCTTCATATAAAATAAATATTTATTTAGGCAGACTTTCATACAAATCAAATCAATCATGAATTTACAAAAAAATATATACTTAACCAATGCTTCATACAAATCAATCATTCTTATTCTATAAAAAACCATACGTGTCTTCACACAAAACCAATACATATTTAGACATACTTTCATACAGGTCAAATCAATTATGAATTTACATATGCTTTCGTTTTTAAAATTATTAGTTTTTCTATATTATATTTTGATTGTATGGAAATTCATAATGTGTTCTTATCATATTTTGATTTTAGTTATTATTTAATAATTTTAAAATACAAATAATTTAAAAATTCTTCATAACTTATTCTCTCAAAATACAGACAAATTTTGTTTGCTTCAGTCAACTTCTTGTCAAATGAATTAATCATCAACAAGAGTATCTTTCCAGACAAGTCAGAGATTTCCACTTGCATATGTGTTGTAAGTCTAGTCTTTCGGGCATTTCTACTGCATATAGTATGTTTCATTTTTCAATAGACTTTTTCGTTGCTATCTTATGGTGAACCATTAGATTTTGTATTTGCTAACCTTTGTTGATGAAGATGATAAAAATATATAAAATATTTGACATACCATTATAAAAATAGAAAAAAATCAATCAATTAATAAGTGTTTGTAAATATTTAAACACTCACTCAATTAATCAGTCTTCGTAAATTAATTAATATTTTAGTACAAATTATATATAATCATCTTGATTTATTTAGATCTTTACTAAATCAATTAATAATAATCTAAAAATTATGTATAATGAATATGTATATATATATCAAGATCATCGTATCACTAAAAATAGTTAAAGGATACCCAAAATGTGATGTAAAGTTTGAGTTGATTCACGTAATACATATTTTTTTAATGACACGCCTAGCCCAAATAAAACAATGTTGGAATTATCTAACAAATTATTGTAATTCAATTCAAATTCAATATGTATAATTGTCTTATGCTGGCCTAATTAAAATGATCATCTAAGATTGAAATTAATGTAACTTTATGAGTATTAATAATCATAAGTTATTATTTGTAAATAACGATCCCTACGTCAGAACTCAATCTCAAACTCTTTATTTACACTTCCATGTTCCGATCGTTTAGTTTTCCATACGAGTCTTCATACAAAACAAATATAGATTTATGTATAGATCTATACAAATAAAATCATTACAGATGAATTAGTTATTTACTAATAATAATAATATTATTATTTAATGGTTAAAAGGATATTATATATTGTTTAAAAACAAAAATATATCCAAATTTAGAAATGTATTTTAACTTGACACTTCTCTTTATATATATATATATATATATATATTGGTACATGTCTTTTCACTTATTATATAATAAAAAAACAAAAAAAGCATATACAAACTTTAAAAAACTATTTTAACTGATACTTTTATATATATATATAATATAAAATAATTACAATCAAAATATTCATCATATATTTGATTATTTTATTTTTTGAACAAAAAATAATAATAGATTATTAAAGAGTGCATATATTGAGAACTATTCCAAATTAACATACAGTAATAATCACTACAAAATAAAAATTAGTCAATTAATTATTATATATCCAAAATTTATGAATGATGATTTTTTTTTATATATTCAAGAGGCAATAAATTATATAAAATATTTAACATGCCATAATAAGAATAGAAAAAAACTCAATCAATAAATAAGCTTTGCAAATCTTTATTATGTTTAATCTTCTTTATATATAGCCGTATTAAAAGCTCATCGATGAAGATGATATGTTTTGTGAAATATATAACATTCCATATAATTAAAAAAAGGCTAAAGAAAATAAATTAATGTTTTAGTATGAATTACATATCATAATCTTTATTTATTTAGATCTTTACTAAATCAGTTAATAATTATCTAAAATTATGTATTATGTATATATATGTATATATATATATCAAGATTATATATTCAGATTGTTTAAAGATAATGCAATAGGTAATAGTAAAGTTTGAGTTTATTCAAGTCATACACATTTTTCTGATAACTTGCATAACATTAAGTAGATGGTTGTTGAAATTATCAAATAAATTGGGTAAAACCAAATCAAATTAAATGTGTACAGTTGTATTTACAAAAAATATATTTAACCAAAGCTTCATACAAATCAATCATTCTTATTGTATAAAAAATCAAACGAGTCTTCATACAAAACAAATACATATTTCGACATACTTTCATACAAGTCAAATCAATTATGAATTTAAATATGCTTTCACTTATAAAATTATTAGTTTTTCCATATTATATTTTGATCATATGGAAATTCATATCATGTTCTAATCTTATTTTGATTTTAGTTATTTTTTAATAATTTTAAAATACAATTAATTTCAAAATTCTTAATTATTTCTTCTCTCAAAATACACACTAGTCAATTTCTAGTCAAATAAATAGTTAATAAACAAGAGTATCTTCTGGCACATAGCAAAGATTTCCACTTGCATATGCGTTGTAAGTCTAGTCTTCCGGGCATTTCTACTTCATATAGTATGTTTCATTTTTCAATAGACTTTTTCGTTGCTATCTTATGGTGAACCATTAGATTTTTTATTTCCTAACCTTTGTTGATGAAGATGATAAAAATATATAAAATATTTGACATACCATTATAACAATAGAAAAAAATCAATCAATTAATAAGTGTTTGTAAATATTTAAAAACTCAATAAATTAATCAGCCTTTGTGAATTAATTAATGTTTTAGTACAAATTATATATAATCATCTTGAATTATTTAGATCTTTACTAAATCAATTAATAATAATCTAAAAATTATGTATAATGAATATGTATATACATATCAAGATCATCGTATCACTAAAAATAGTTTAAGGATACCCAAAATGTGATGTAAAGTTTGAGTTTGTTCACGTAATACATATTTTTTTAATAACACGCCTAGCCCAAGTAAACCATTGTTTGAATTATCTAACAAATTATTCTAATTCACTTCAAATTCAATATGTATAATTGTCTTATGTTGGCCTAATTAAAATGATCATCTAAGATTGAAATTAATGTTACTTAATGAGTATTAATAATCATAAGTTATTATTTGTAAATAATGATCCCTATGTCATAACTCAATCTTAAACTCTTTATTTACACTTCCATGTTCTGATCGTTTGGTTTTCCATACTATTCTTCATACAAAAAAAATATAGATTTATGTATAGATCTATACAAATCAAATCATTACAGATGAATTAGTTATTTACTAATAATAATAATATTATTTATTGATTAAAAGGATATTATATATTGTTAAAAAAAAAGAAAAATATATCCAAATTTAAAAATGTATTTTAACTTGACACTTCTCTTTATTTATATATATATATATTGTGGTAAATGTCTTTTCACTTATTATATAATAAAAAAACAAAAAAAGCATACACAAATTTTAAAAAACTATTTTAACTGATACTTTTATATATATATATATATATATAAGATAAAATAATTACAATCAAAATATTCTTCATATATTAGATTATTTTATTTGTTGAACAAAGAAATAATAAATTTTTTATATATTAGATTATTAAAGAGTGCATATATTGAGAAATATTCCAAATTAACATACAGTAATAATCACCACAAAATAAAAATTAATCAATTAATTATTATATATCCAAAATTTATGAATGATGATTTTTTTATATATTCAAGAGACGATAAATTATATAAAATATTTGACATGCCATAATAAGAATAGAAAAAAACTCAATCAATTAATAAGCTTCGTAAATCTTTATTATGTTTAATATTCTTTATATATAGCCGTATTACTAGCTCATCGATGAAGATGGTATATTTTGTGAAATATATAACATTCCATATAATTAAAAAAATGGCTAAAGAAAATAAATCAAAGTTTTACTATGAATTACATATCAAAATCTTTATTTACTTAGATCTTTACTAAATAAGTTAATAATTATCTAAAATGATGTATTATGTATATATATGTATATATATACATATATCAAGATTATCTATTCAAATTGTTTAAAGAAAATGCAAAGGGTGATAGTAAAATTTGAGTTTATTCAAGTCATACACATTTTTCTTATAACATGCATAACAATAAGTAGATGGTTGTTGAAATTATCAAATAAATTGGGTAAAACCAAGTCAAATTAAATGTGTACAGTTGTATTTACATATTTAACCAAAATTTCATACAAATCAATCATTCTTATTGTATAAAAAATCATACGAGTCTTTATACAAAACAAATACATATTTCGACATACTTTCATACAAGTCAAATCAATTATGAATTTAAATATGCTTTCACCTATAAAATTATTAGTTTTTTCATATTATATTTTGATCGTATGGAAATTCATATCATGTTCTAATCTTATTTTGATTTTAGTTATTTTTTAATAATTTTAAAATACAATTATTTTCAAACTTCTTAATTATTTCTTCTCCTAAAATACACACTAGTCAACTTCTAGTCAAATAAATAGTTCATAAACAAGAGTATCTTCCAGCACATTGCAAAGATTTCCACTTGCATATACGTTGTATGTCTAGTCTTTCGGGAATTTATACTTCATATCGTATGTTTTGTTTTTCAATGGAATTTTTTTGTTGCTATGTAATGGTGAACCATTAGATTTGTTATTTCCTAAACAGTGTTGACGAAGATGATAAAATATATAAAATATTTTACATACCATTATAAAAATAGAAAAAAAAATCAATCAATTAATAAGTGTTTGTAAATATTTAAAAACTCTCCCAATTAATAAGCCTTCGTAAATTAAATAATGTTTTAGTACAAATTATATATAATGATCTTGATTTATTTTGATCTTTAATAAATCAATTAATAATAATCTAAAAATTATGTATAATGAATATATATATATATGTATATCAAGCTTATATTATCACTAACAATTGTTTAAGAAATACCCAAAATGTGATGTAAAGTTTGATCTTATTCACGTAATACATATTTTTTTATGACACGCCTAGCCGAAGTAAAAGATATATACAAATCAAATCATTCTGATCGTATGAAAGACCATAAGTCTTCATATAAAACAAATATTTATTTAGGCATACTTTCATACAAATCAAATCAATCATGAATTTACAAAAAATATATATTTAACCAAACTTCATACAAATCAATCATTCTTGTCGCATAAAAAACCATACGAATCTTTTCATATGAATTTACATATGTTTTCGCTTTTAAAATTATTAGTTTTTCCATATTATATTTTGATCGTATTGAAATCCATATCATGTTCGTATCATAGTTTGATTTTAGTTTTTTTTAATAATTTTAAAATACAAATAATTTCAAAATTTTTCATATTTTCTTCTACCAAAATACAGAGAAATTTTGTTTGCTTCAGTCAACTTTTAGCCAAATAAATAGTTCATCAACAAGAGTATCGTACACACAGCTCAAAGATCTCCACTTGTATATGCATTGTATGTCTAGTCTTTTGGGCATTTCTACTTCATATTGTAGTTTCGTTTTTCAATAGACTTTTTTGTTGCTATCTTATGGTGAACCATTAGATTTGTTATTTCTTAACCTTTGTTGACGAAGATCATAAAATATATAAAATGTTTGACATACTATTATAAAAATAGAAAAAAAATCAATCAATTAATAAGTGTTTGTAAATATTTAAAAACTCACTCAATTAATAAGCCTTCATAAATTAATTAATGTTTTAGTACAAATTATATATAATGATCTCTATTTATTTCGATCTTTATTAAATCAATTAATAATAATCTAAAAATTATGTATAATGAATATATATGTGTGTGTATATCAAGATTATATTATCACTAACAATTGCTTAAGGAATACCCAAAATGTGATGTAAAGTTTGAGTTTATTCACATAATACATATTTTTTTATGACACGCCTAGCCCAAGTAAAACATTCACGCTAATCAAATCATTCTGATCGTATGAAAGACCATACAAGTCTTCATATAAAACAAATATTTATTTAGTCATACTTTCATACAACTCAAATCAATCATGAATTTACAAAAAATATATAATTTACAAAAAATAAAAATTTAACCAAAGCTTCATACCAATCAATCATTCTTATCGCATAAAAAACCATACGAGTTTTCATACAAAATAAATACATATTTAGACATATTTTCATACAAGTCTAATCAATTATGAATTTACATATGCTTTCGCTTTTAAAATTATTATTTTTTCCATATCATATTTTGATCGTATTGAAATCCATATCATGTTCTTATAATAGTTTGATTTTAGGTTTTCTAATAATTTTAAAATACAAATAATTTCAAAATTTTTCATATTTTCTTCTCTCAAAATATTGACAAATTTTGTTTGCTTCAGTCAACTTCTAGCCAAATAAATAGTTCATCAACAAGAGTATCTTCCACACAGCTCAAAGATCTCCACTTGTATATGCATTGTATGTATAGTCTTTCGGGCATTTCTACTTCATACCGTAGTTTTGTTTTTCAATAGACTTTTTTGTTGCTATCTTATGGTGAACCATTAGATTTATTATTTCCAAACCTTTGTTGACGAAGATCATAAAATATATAAAATGTTTGACATAACATTATAAAAATAGAAAAAAAATCAATCAATTAATAAGTGTTTGTAAATATTTGAAACCTCACTCAATTAATAAGCCTTCATAAATTAATTAATGTTTTAGTGCAAATTATATATAATGATCTTTATTTATTTCGATCTTTAATAAATCAATTCATAATAATCTAAAAATTATGTATAATGAATATACATATATATATCAAGATTATATTATAACTAAAAATTGTTTAAAGAATACTCAAAATGTGATGTAAAGTTTGAGTTTATTCACGTAATACATTTTTTTTATGACACGCCTAGCTCAAGTAAAACATTCTTGGAATTATCTAAAAAATTACTTCAATTCAATTTAAATTCAATATGTATAGTTGTCATATGCTGGCCTAATTAAAATGATCATCTAAGATTGAAATTAATGTAAGTTAATAAATATTAACAATCATGAGTTTTTATTTGTAAATAATGATCCCTATGTCACAACTCAATATCAAGCTCTTTATATACACTTCCATCTCATGATCGTATGGTCTTCCATACGAGTCTTCATAAAAAACAAATATCGATTTAGGCATACATCTATACAAATCAAGTCATTATGGATGAATTAGTTATTTACTAATAATAATAATATTGCTTAATAATGAAAAGGATATTATAAATGTGTAAATATTTTAAGAAATTTTCAATTTGTTTGGAGATCAAATTAAAAAATAGGAAACTTATTACACTAAGTTGGGTTCAGTCCCAGGCTCTATAACTTCAAAAGACGGTATGAGACTTCCTACAAAACAAATATATATTTTGACACACATTCATACAAATCAAATCATTTTAAATGTATGAAAGACCATACAAGTCTTCATATAAAACAAATATTTATTTAGGCATAATTTCATACAAATCAAATCAATTATGAATTTACAAAAAAATATATTTTTAACAAAAGCTTCAGACAAATCATTCATTCTTATCGTATAAAAAACCATACGAGTCTTCATACAAAACAAATGCATATTTAGATATACTTTCATGCAAGTCAAATAAATTATGAATTTACATATGCTTTTGCTTATGAAATTATTAGTTTTTCCATATTAAATTTTGATCGTATGGAAATCCATGTTATGTTCTTATCATATTTTCATTTTATTTATTTTTTAATAATTATAAAATACAAATAATTTAAAAATTCTTCATAATTTCTTCTCCCAAAATACAACCAAATTTTATTTGGTTCAGTCATTGTCTAGTCAACTAAATAGTTCATCAACAAGAGTATCTTTCTACACAGCTCAAAGATATCCACTTGCATATACATTGTATGTCTAGTCTTTCGGGCATTTCTACTTCATATAGTACGTTACTTTTTTCAATAGACTTTTTCATTGCTATCTTATGGTGAACCATTGGATTTGTTATTTGCTATCCTTTGTTGACGAAGATGATAAAATATATAAAATAATTGAGATACCATTACAAAAATAGAAAGAAAAAATCAATTAATAAGTGTTTGTAAATATTTAAAAACTCACTCAATTAATAAGCCTTCGTAAATTAATTAACGTTATCATACAAATTATATATAATGACCTTGATTTAATTAGATATTTACTAAATCAATTATTAATAAACTTAAAATTATGTATAATGAATATATATATATATATATATATATATCAAGATTATCTTTTCACTAACAATTGTTTAAGGAATGCCCAAAATGTGATGCAAAGTCTAAGCTTAATCACGTAATACATATTTATTTTTTTATGACACGCCTAACCCAAGTAAAAGATTGATGGATTTATCTAACAAATTACTCTAATTTAATTCAAATTCAAAATGTATAGTTGTCTTATGTTGGCCTAATTAAAATGATCATCTAAGATTGAAATTAGTGTAACTTAATGAATATTAATAATCATGAGTTATTATTTGTATATAATGATCCTTACGTCATAACTCCATCTCAAACTCTTTATTTACATTTCCATGTTCTAATCGTATGGTCTTCCATATGAGTCTTCATACAAAACAAATATAGATTTAGGCATACATCTATACAAATCAAATCATTATGGATGAATTAGTTATTTACTAATAATAATAATATTGATAATAATTAAAAGGATATTATATATTGTTTAAAAATATTGCATATTCAAATATAGAAATCTATTTTAACTTGACATTTCTCTTTATACATACATATATATATATTGGTGCATGTGTTTTTTATATATTATATAATAAAAAAAAGCATATACAAATTAAAAAGCTATTTTAACTGATACTTTTATATATATATATATATAAGGTAAAATAGATTGCAATCAAAATATTCTACAGATATTAGATTATTTTGATTATTGAACAAAAACATATAACAAAAATTTTATATATTAGATTATTCAAGACTGCATATATTGAGAAATATTCCAAATTAACATACAATAATAATCACCACAAAATATAAATTACTCAATTAATTAATATATATTCAAATCTTATGAATGATGATATTTTTTTGATATATTTAAGAGACGATAAATTATATAAAATATTTGACATACTCTAGTAAAAATAGAAAAAAACCTCAATGGATTGATTAGCTTTGTTAATCTTTATTATGTTTAATCTTTTTTTTATAAATAGCCATATTAGTAGATGATAGTAAAGTTTGAGTTCATTCAAGTTATACACATTTTTCTTATAACATGCATAGCTTTAAGTAGATGGTTGTTGACATTATCAAATAAATAGGGTGAAAAACTAAGTCAAATTAAATTTGTACAATTATCTTTTATGATAGTCTAATTAAAATATCTCTTAAGATATAACTTAATGTGACTTAATGGTTATTAATAATCATGATTTTATGTGTAAATACCGTATGGAATTTCAAAGTTGTTTAGAGATCAAATTGAGGAATATGAAACTTACTACTATAAGTTGGGTTCAGTCCCAGGCTCTATGACTTCGAAAGACGACATGAGACTTCATACAAAACAAATATATATTTAGACATACCTTCATACAAATCAAATCATTCTAATCGTATGAAAGACCATACAAGCCTTTATATAAAACAAATATTTATTTAGGCATATTTTCATACAAATGAAATCAATTATGAATTTACAAAAAATATATATTTAACAAAAGTTTCATACAAATCAATCATTCTTATCGTATGAAAAACCATACGAGTTTTCATACAAATCAAATACATATTTAGGCATACTTTCTTACTAGTCAAATCAATTATGACTTTACATATGCTTTTGATTTTAAAATTATTAGTCTTTCCATATAATATTTTGATCGTATGGAAATCCATATCATGTTCTTATCATATTTTGATGTTAGTTATTTTTTAATAATTTTAAAATACAAATAATTTCAATATTCTTTATAATTTCTTCTCCCCAAATACAAACAAATTTTGTTTGGTTCAGTTAACTTCTAGTCAAATAAATAGTTCATCAACAAGAGTATCTTTCCACACAACTCAAAGATCTCCACTTGCATATGCGTTGTATATATAGTTTTTCGGGCATTTCTACTTCATATATTATTGGTAATCCTTCATAAATTAATTAATGTTGTAGTACAAATTATATATAATGATCTTGACATATTTAGATCTTTACTAAATCAATTAGTAATAATATAATGTATAATGAATATATATATATCCAGATTATCACTAACAATTGTTTAAGGAATACCCAAAATGTGATGTAAAGTTTGAGCTTATTCACGTAATGCATATTTTTTTATGACATGTCTAGCCCAAGAAAACATTTTTAGAATTATCTAATAAATTAGTCTAATTCAATTCAAATTCAATATGTATAGTTGTCTTATGCTGGCCTAATTAAAATGATCATCTAAGATTGAAATTAATGTAACTTAATGAATATTGCTAATCATGAGTTATTATTTATAAATAATGATCCCTATGTCAAAAGTCAATCTCAAGCTCTTTATTTACACTTCCATGTTCTGATCATATGGTCTTCTATACGAGTGTTCGTACAAAACAAATATAAATTTAGGCAAACATCTATACAAATAAAATCATTATGGATGAATTAGTTATTTACTAATAATAGTAATATTGTTTAATAATTAAAAGGATATTATATATTGTTTAAAAAAATGAAAAAGATATCCAAATTTAGAAATCTATTTTAACTCGACACTTCTCTTTATATATAAGCTGGGTTTAGTACCAGGCTCTATAACTTCGAAAGAAGGTATGAGACTTCATATAAAAGAAACATATATTTAGACACACATTCATAGAAATTAAATCATTCTAATCGTATGAAAGACCATACAAGTCTTCATATAAAACAAATATTTATTTAGGCATATTTTCATACAAATAAAATCAATTATGAATTTTCAAAAATATATATATTTAACCAAATCTTCATACAAATCAATCATTCTTATCGTAATGAAAAACCATATGAGTCTTCATACGAAACAAATACATAATTAGACATACTTTCATACAAGTCAAATCAATTATGAATTTACATATGCTTTCGCTTTTATAATTATTAGTTTTTCCATATAATGTTTTCATCGTATGAAAATCAATATCATGTTCTTAACATATTTTGATTTTAGTTATTTTTTAATAATTTTAAAATACAAATAATTTCAAAATTCTTCATAATTTTTTCTCCCAAAATACAGAGAAATTTGTTTGCTTCAGTGAACTTCTAGTCAAATAAATAGTTAATCAACAAGAGTATCTTTACACATAGCTCAAAGATTTCCACTTGTATATGCGTTGTATGTCTAGTCTTTCGGGCATTTCTACTTCATATAGTATGTTTCATTTTTCAATAGACTTTTTTGTTGCTATCTAATGGTGAACCATTAGATTTATTATTTGTTAACCTTTGTTGACAAATATGATAAAATATATAAAATATTTAACTTTCAATTATAAAAATAAAAAAAAAATCAATCAATTAACAAGTGCTTGTAAATATTTAAAAACTCACTTAATTAATTAGCCTTCGTAAATTAATTAATGTCTTAGTACAAATCACGTATAATGATCTTAATTTATTTAAATCTATACTAAATCAATTAATAATAATCTAAAAATTATTTATAATGAGTACATATATGTATACCAAGATTATCTTATCACTAACAATTGCTTAAGGAATACCTAAAATGTGATGTAAAGTTTGAGCATATTCACATAATACATATTTTTTATGACACGCCTAGCCCAAGTAAAACATTGCTGGAATTGTCTAACAAATTACTCTAATTCAATTCAAATTATATATGTATAGTTGTCTTATGCCGGCCTAATTAGATTGATCATCTAAGATTTAAATTAATGTAACTTAATGAATATTAATAATCATGAGTTTTTATTTGTACATAATGATCCCTACGTCATAACTCAAATCTCTAAATCTTTATTAACACTTCCATGTTCTAATTGTATGGTGTTCCATATGAGTCTTCATACAAAATAAATATAGATTTATGTATAATGAATATATATATATATATATATATCAAGATTATCTTATCACTAACAATTGTTTCAGGAATAGCCAAAATGTAATGTAGAGTTTGAGCTTATTCACGTAATACATATTTTTTATGACACGTCTAGCCCAAGTAAAACATTGTTGGAGTTATCTAACAAATTACTCTAATTCAATTAAAATTCAATATGTATATTTATCTTATGCTGGCCTAATTAAAATGATCATCTAAGATTGAAATTAGTGTAACTTAATGAATATTAATAATCATGAGTTTTTATTTGTAAATAATGATCCGTACGTCAGAACTCAATCTCAAGCTCTTTATTTACACTTCCATGATCTGATCATATGGTCTTCCATACGAGTCTTTATACAAAAAAAAAAAATATTTAATTAGGCATACATATATACAAATCAAATCATTATGGATGAATTAGTTATTTACTAATAATAATAATATTTTTTAATCATATCCAAATTTAGAAATCTATTTTAACTTGACACTTCTCTTTTTATATATATATATATATATTGGTACGTATATTTTTTATATATTAAATAATAAAAAACCAAATAAAGCATATACAAATTTAAAAAGCTATTTTAACTAATACTTTTATATACGTACATATATATATAAGATAAAATAGATTTCAATCAAAATATTCTTCATATGTTAGATTATTTTGTTTAAATAACAAAATTTTTATATATTAGATTATTAAAGAGTGCATATACTGAGAAATATTCCAAATTAAAATATCAATTATGAATTTAAAGAAATATATATTTAACCAAAGCTTCACACAAATCAATCATCCTTATCGTGTAAAAAATCATACGAGTCTTCATACAAAATAAATATATATTTAGACATACTTTCATACAAGTCAAATCAATTATGAATTTACAGTTGCTTTTGCTTTTAAAATTATTAGTTTTTCCGTATTATATTTTGATCGTATGGAAATCCATATCATGTTTTTATCATATTTGATTTTAGTTATTTTTAATGATTTTAAAATACAAATAATTTCAAAATTCTTCATAATTTTTTTCCCAAAATATAGACAAATTTCGTTTGCTTTAGTCAACTTTTAGTCAAATAAATAGTTTATCAACAAAAGTATCTTTCCACACGGCTCAAAGATCTACACTTGCATATGCGTTATTTGTCTAATCTTTTGGGCATTTCTACTTTATATACTATATTTCATTTTTCAATAGACTTTCTCATTTCTATCTTATGGTGAACCATTAGATTTATTATTTGTTAACCTTTGTTGCCGAAGATGATAAAATATATAAAATATTTGACATACCATTGTAAAAATACTAAAAAATCAATCAATTAATAAGTGTATGTAAATATTTAAAAACTCAGTCAATTAATAAGCCTTCGTAAACTAAGTAATGTTTTAGTACACATTATATATAACGATCTTGATTTATTTAGATCTTTACTAAATTAATTAAAAATAATCTAAAAATTATGT
Organism: Caryopteris x clandonensis; assembly: GCA_028749325.2. Lineage (NCBI taxonomy): Eukaryota > Viridiplantae > Streptophyta > Magnoliopsida > Lamiales > Lamiaceae > Caryopteris > Caryopteris x clandonensis. The sequence goes on along the minus strand of JAPYKT020000034.1, from coordinate 3,470,704 downwards.
ATAATGAATATATATATATCAAGATTATCTTATCACAAACAATTGTTTAAGGAATACCCAAAATGTGATGTATAATTTGAGCTTATTCACGTAATATATATTTTTTTATGACACGCTTAGCCCAAGTAAAACATTGTTGAAATTAACTAACAAATTATTATAATTCAATTCAAATTCAATATGTATAGTTGTCTTATGTTGGCCTAATTAAAATGATCGTCTAAGATTGAAACAAATGTAACTTAATGAAAATTAATAATCATGACTTATAATTTGTAAATAATGATCCCTACATCATAACTCAATTTGAAGCTCTTTAGTTACACTTCCATGTTCTGATCGTATGTTCTTCCATACGAGTCTTCTTACAAACCAAATTTAGATTTAGGCATACATCTATAAAAATCTAATCATTATGGATGAATTAGTTATTTACTAATAATAATAATATTGATTAATGATAAAAAGGATATTATATAATGTTTTAAAAAAAAAAGGAAAAACATATCCAATTTTAGAAATCTATTTTAACTTGACACTCCAATTTATATATATATATATATGATAAAATAATTGAAATCAAAATATTCTTCATATATTAGATTATGTTGTTTATTGAACAAAAACAAATAACAAAATTTTTATACATTAGATCATTAAAGAGTGCATATTGAGAAATATTCCAAATTAACATACAATAATAATCACCACAAAATAAAAATTACTCAATTAATTAATATATATCCAAAATTTATGAGTGATGATATATTTTTTATATATTCAAGAGGCGATAAATTATATAATATATTTGACATACCATAATAAAAATAGAAAAGAACTCAATTCAATTAATAAGGTTTCTTTAATATTTATTATGTTTATTCTTCTCTATATGTGGCCGTATTACTAGCTCATAGATGTAGATCATATATTTTCTGAAAAATATAACATTTGATATAATTAAAGAAAGAAAAGGATAAAGGAAATAAATTAATGTTTTAGTATGAATTACGTATCATAATCTTCATTTATTAAGATCTTTACTAAATCAATTAATAATTATCTAAAAATTATGTAAGATGAATATATATATATATATATGAAGATTATGTGTTCAAATTGTTTAAAGAATATCCAAAACGTCATAGTAAAATTTGAGTTTATTCAAGTTATACACATTTTTCTAATAACATGCATAGCATTAAGCAGATGGTTGTTGAAATTATCAAATAAATTGGGTAAAACCAAATTAAATTAAATGAGTACAATTGTCTTTTATAATAGTCTAATTAAAATATCTCTTAAGATTTAACTTAATGAAACCTTACGATTATTAATAATCATGATTTTACATGTAAATACCGTATGGAATTTTCAATTTGTTTAGAGATCAAATTGAAAAATAGGAAACTTACTACCATAAGTTGGGTTCAGTCCCAGGCTCTATGACTTCGAAAGATGGTATGAGACTTCATACAAAACAAATATATATCTAGACACACATTCATACAAATCAAATCATTCTAATTGTATGAAAGACCATAGAAGTCTTCATATAAAACAAATATTTATTTAGGCATACTTTCATACAAAGCAAATCAATTATGAATTTACAAAAAAATATATATATTTAACCAAAGTTTCATACAAATCAATCATCATTATCGTGTAAAAAATCATATGAGTCTTTATACAGAACAAATAAATATTTAGACATAATTTAATACAAGTCAAATCAATTATGAATTTACATATGCTTTCGCTTTTAAAATTATTAGTTTTTCAGTATTATATTTTGATCGTATGGAAATCCATATCATGTTTTTATCATATTTTGATTTTAGTTATTTTTAATAATTTAACATACAAACTACTCTAATTCATTTTAAATTCAATATGTATAGTTGTCTTATGTTGGCCTAATTAAAATGATCATCTAAGATTGAAATTAATGTAACTTAATGAATATTAATAATGATGACTTATTATTTGTAAATAATGATCCCTACGTCATAACTAAGTCTCAAGCTCTTTATATACACTTCTATGTTCTTATCGTACCGTCTTCCATACATGTTTTCATAAAAAACAAATATAGATTTAGGTATACATCTATACAAATCAAATCATTAGGGATGATTTAGTTATTTACTAATAATAATAATATTGTTTAATAATTAAAAGATATTATATATTGCGTAAAAAAAGAAAAAGCATATCCAAATTTAGAAATTGATTTTAACTTCATATATTATATAATAAAAAAATAAAAAAAGTATATGCAAATTTAAAAAGCTATTTAAACTTATACTTATATATATATATATATGATTAAATAGATTGCAATCAAAATATTCTTCATATATTAGATTATTTTGTTTAATGAACAAAAATAAATAATAAATTTTTATATATTAGATTATTAAAGAGTGCATTTATTGAGAAATATTCCAAATTAACATACAATAATAATCACCTAAAAATAAAAATTGCTCAATTAATTTATATATATCAAAAATTTTAGAATGATGATATTTTTTTATATATTCAAGAGATGATAAATAATATAAAATATTTGACATACCATAATAAAAATAGAAAAAACTCAATCAATTAATAAGCTTTGTAAATCTTTATTATGTTTAATCTTCTTTATATATAGCTGGAATACTAGCTCATAGATGAAGACGATATATTTTGTGAAATATATAACATTCCATATAGTTAAAGAAAAGGATAAAGTAAATAAATTAATATTTTACTATGAATTACATATCATAATCTTGATTTCTTTAGATGTTTACAAAATTAATTAATAATTATCTAAAAATTATGTATTATGAATATATATATATATATATATATATCAAGATTATCAGTTTAGATTGTTAAAAAATATTCGAAGGTGAGAGTGTAGTTTGAGTTTATTCAAGTTATACACACTTTTCTAATAACATGCATAGCATTAAGCAGATGGTTGTTGAAATTATCAAGTAAAATAGGTAAAACTAGGTCAAATTAAATGTGTACAGTTGTCTTTTATGATAGTCTAATTAAAATATCTCTTAATATTTAACTTAACGAAACTTAATGATTATTAAGAATCATGATTTTATGTTTTAATACCCTATGGAATTATCAATTTGTTTAGAGATCAAATTGAAAAATAGAAAACTTATTACTATAAGTTGGGTTCAGTCCCAGGCTCTATGATTTCGACAGATGGTATGAGACTTCATACGAAACAAATATATATTTAGACACACATTCATACAAATCAAATTATTTTCATCGTATGAAAGACCATCCAAGTCTTCATATAAAACAAATATTTATTTAGGGATACTTCCATACAAATCAATTCAATTATAAATTTACAAAAACTATATATTTAACCAAAACTTCATACAAATCAATCCTTCTTATCGTATAAAAAACCATACGAGTCTTCATACAAAACAAATACATATTTAGACATACTTTCATACAAGTCAAATCAATTTTGAATTTACATATGCTTTTGCATTTAAAATTATTAATTTTTCCATATTATATTTTAATCATATGGAAATCCATATCATGTTCTAATCATATTTTGATTTTTGCTTTTTTTTAATATTTTTAAAATATAAATAATTTCAAAATTCTTCATAATTTCTTCTCTTAAAATACAGACAATTTGTGTTTTTTTGCTTCAGTCAACTTCTAGTCAAATAAATATTTCATCAACAAGAGTATATTTCCACTCAACTCAAAGATCTCCACTTGCATATGCATTGTATGTCTAGTCTTTAGGGCATTTTATTTCATATAGCATGGTTCATTTTTCAATAGAGTTTTTCGTTGTTATCTTATGGTGAACCATGGATGATTTATTATTTGCTAACCTTTGTTGACGAAGATGATAAAATATATAAAATATTTGACATTCTATTATAAAAATAGAAAAAAATCAATCAATTAGTAAGTGGTTGTAAATATTTAAAAACTCACTCAATTAATAAGCCTTCGTAAATTAAATAAGGTTTTAATACAAATTATATATAATGATCTTGATTTGTTTTTATCTTTACTAAATCAATTAATAATAATATAAATATAATGTATAATGAATATATATATATATATATATATCAAGATTATCTTATCACTAATAATTGTTTATGGAATTCCCAAAATGTGATGTAGAGTTTGAGCTTATTCACGTAATACATTTTTTTTATGATAAGCGTAGCCCAAGTAAAACAATGTTGGAATTACCTAAAAGAGTACTCTAATTCAATTCAAATTCAATATCTATAGTTGTCTTATGCTGGCCTAATTACAATGATCATCTAAGATTGAAATTAATGTAACTTAATGAATATTAATAATCATGAGTTTTTATTTGTACATAGTGATTACTACGTGATAACTCAAATCTCTAGCTCTCTATTTACACTTTCATGTTCTGATACTATGGTCTTCCATACGAGTTTTCATACAAAACAAATATAGATTTAGTCATACATCTATACAAATCAAATCATTATTGATGAATTAGTTATTTACTACTAATAATAATATTCTTTAATAATTAAAAGGATATTATATAATGTTTAAAAAAAAAAAGAAAAATCATATCCAAATTTAGAAATCTATTTTAACTTAACACTTCTATATATATATATATATATTGGTACATATCATTTTTATATATTAAATAATAAAAAAACAAAAAAAGCATATACAAAGTTAAAAAGCTATTTTAACTGATACCTTTATATATATGCGTATATATATAACATAAAATAGATTCCAATAAAAATGTTCTTCATATGTTAGATTATTTTTTTTATTGAAGAAACAAAAATCACAAAATTTTAATATATTAGATTATTAAAGAGTCCATGTATTGAGAAATATACCAAATTAACAAATAATAATAATCACCACAAAATAAAAATTACTCAATTAATTCATATATATCTAAAATTTATGAATGATGTTATTTTTTTATATATTCAAGAGACGATAAATTATATAAAATATTTAAAATACCATAGTAAAAATAGAAAAAAAACTCATTCAATGAATAACTTTTGTAAATCTTTATTATGTTTAATATTCTTTATATATAGCCATATTACTAGCTCATAGATGAAGAAGATATATTTTGTGAAATATATAACATTCCATATAATTAAAAAAAAAAAAGGATAAAGTAACTAAATTAAAGTTTGAGTAAGAATTATATATCATAATCTTAATTTATTTAGATCTTTACTAAATGAATTAATAATTATCTATAAATTATGTATGATGAATATATATATATATATATCAAGATTATATGTTCAGATTTTTCAAAGAATATCCAAAATGTGATAGTTAAGTTTGAGTTATTCAAGTTATACACATTTTTCTGATAACATGCATAACATTAAGTAGATGGTTTTTGAAATTATCAAATAAATTAGGTAAAACCAAGTCACATTAAATATGTACAATTGTCTTTTATGATAGTCTAATTAAAATATCTTTTAAAATTTAACTTAATGAAACTTAATGATTATTAATAATCATGATTTTATGTGTAAATACCGTATGGAATTTTCAAATTGTTTAGAGATCAAATTGAAAAATAGGAAACTTATTACTATAATTTGGGTTCAGTCCAATCTCTGTAGCTTCAAAAGATGGTATGAGACTTCATACAAAAGAAATATATATTTAGACACACATTCATACAACTCAAATGATTCTAATAGTATGAAAGACCATACAAGTCTTCATATAAAGCAAATATTTATTTAGGCATACTTTCATAGAAATAAAATCAATTATGAATTTACAAAAAAAGTATATTTAAGCAAAACTTCATACAAATCAATCAGTCTTATCGTATAAAAAACCATATAGTCTTCATACAAAACAAATACATATTTAGACATACTTTCATACAAGTCAAATCAATTATGAATTTATATATTCTATCGCTTTTAAAATTATTAGTTTTTCCATAATTTATTTTGATCATTTGGAAATCAATACCATGTTCTTATCATATTTTGATGTTAGTTATTTTTTAATAATTTTGAAATACAAATAATTTTAAAATTCTTCATTATGTCTTCTCCCAAAATACAGCCAACTTCTAGTCAAATAAATAGTTAATCAACAAGAGTATCTATCCACACAGCTCAAAGATCTCCACTTGCATATGTGTTATATGTTTACTCTTTTGGGCATTTCTACTTCATATAGTATGTTTAATTTTTTAATAGACTTTTTCGTTGCTATCTTATGGTGAACCATTAGATTTGTCATTTGCTAACCATTAATAAGTGTTAGTAAATATTTAAAAACTCACTCAATTAATAAGCCTTCGTAAATTAATTAATGTTAGTACAAAGTATATATAATGATAGATCTTTACTAAATCAATTAATAATAATCTAAAAATTATGTATCATTAATATATATATATATATATATATCAAGATTATCTTTTCACTAACAATTGTTTAAGGAATACCCAAAATGTGATGTAAAGTTTGAGCTTATTCATGTAATACATATTTTTTTAATGACACGCCTAGCCCAAGTAAAAAATAGTTCAAATTATCTAACAAATTACTCAAATTCAATTCAAATTCAGTATGTATAGTTGTCTTATGCTGGCCTAATTAAAATGATCATCTAAGATTGAAATTAATGTAACTTAATGAATATTAACAATCATGAGTTACTATTTGTAAATAATGATACCTACGTCATAAATCAATCTCAAGCTCTTTATTTACACTTCCGTGTTCTGATCGTATAGTCTTCCATATGAGTCTTCATACAAAATAAATATAGATTTAGGCATACATCAATACAAATCAAATCATTATGGATGAATTAGTTTTTAACTAATAATAATAATATTGTTTCATAATTAAAAGGATATTATATATTATTTAAAAAAAGAAAAGAAAAAGCAAATCCAAATTTAGAAATCAATTTTAACTTGACTCTTCTCTTTATTTATATATATATATATATATATATATCGGTACATGTCTTTTTTATATATTTATATAAAAAAAACATATAGTTATTTTAACTGATACTTTATATATATATCCAAGATAAAATAGATTGTAATCATAATATTCTTCATATATTAGATTATTTTGTTTATTAAACAAAAACAAATAACAATTTTTTTATATATTAGACTATTAAAGAGTGCATATATTGAGCAGTATTCCAAATGAACATACAATAATAATCACCACAAACTAAAAATTACTCAATTAATTAATATATATCCAAAAGATTTTAATGATGATATTTTTTATATATTCAAGAGATGATAAATTATATAAAATATTTGACATACAATAATAAAAATAGAAAAAAACTCAATCAATTAATAAGCTTCTTAAATATTTATTATGTTTAATCTTCTTTATATATAGCCGTATTACTAACTCATACATAAAGTGATATATTTTGTGAAATATATAACATTCCATATAATTAAAAAAAAAAAAAAAAGGATAGAGTTATAGTATGAATTACATATCATAATCTTGGTTTATTTAGATCTTTACTAAATCAATTAATAATTATCTAAAAATTATGTATGATTAGTGTGTGCATATATATATATATATATCAAGATTATCAGTTCAGATTGTTTAAAGAATTCCAAAAGGTGATAGTAAAGTTTGAGTTTATTCAAGTTATATACATTTTTCTAATAACATGCATAGCATTAAGTACATAGTTGTTGAAATTACCAAATAAATTGGGTAAAACCAAGTTAAATTAAATGTATACAGTTTTCTTTTATGATAGTCTAATTAAAATATCTCTTATGATTTAACTTAATGAAACCTAATGATTGCTAATAATCATGATTTTATATGTAAAAACCGTATGGAATTTTCAAATTGTTTAGAGATCAAATTGAATAATAGGAAACATATTACTATAAGTTGGGTTCAGTCCCAAGCTCTATAACTTTGAAAGACGGTATAAGACATCATACAAAACAAATATACATTTAGAGACACATTCATACAAATCAAATAATTATAATCGTATGAAAGACCATACAAGTTTTCAAATAAAACAAATATTTATTTAGGTATACTATCATACAAATCAAATCAATCATGAATTTAAAAAAATATATATTTAACCAAAGCTTCATACATATCAATCATTTTTATCATATAAAATCCATACGAGTCTTCATACAAAACAAATACATATGTAAACATACTTTCATACAAGTTAAATCAATTATGAATTTACATATGCTTTCGCTTTTAAAATTATTAGTTTTTCCAAATTATATTTTGATCGTATGGAAAGCCATATCATGTTCTTCTCATATTTTGATTTGAGTTATTTTAATAATTTCAAAATAAAAATAATTTCAAATTTCTTCATAACTTCTTCTCTCAAAATACAGAAAAATTTTGTTTGCTTCAGTCAACATATAGTCAAATAAATAGTTCATCAACAAGAATATCTTTCCACACAGCTAAAATATCTCCACTTGCATATGCGTGGTATGTCTAATCTTTCAAGCATTTATAATTCATATAATATGTTTCATTTTTCAATAAACTTTTTCGTTGTTATTTTATGGTGAACCATTAAATTTGTTATATGCTAAACTTTGTTGATGAAGATGATAAAATATATAAAATATTTGACAAACCATTATAAAAATAGAAAAAAAATCAATCAATCAATAAGTGTTTGTAAATATTTAAAAACATACTCAATTAATAAGTCTTCATCAATTAATTAATATTTTAGTACAAATTATATATGATAATCTTGATATATTTAGATCTTTACTGAATCAATCAATAATAATCTAAAAAATATGTATAATGAACATATATATATATATATAGATTATCTTATAACTAACAATTGTTTAAGGAATACCCAAAATGTGATGTAGAGTTTGAGTTTATTCATGTAATACATATTTTTTATGACACGCCTAGCCCAAGTAAAACATTGTTGGAATTATCTAAAAATTACTCTATTTCAATTCAAATTCAATATTTATACTTGTCTTATGCTGGCCTAATTAAAATGATAATCTAATATTGAAATTAATGTAACTTAATGAATATTAATAATGATAAGTTTTTTTTGTAAATAATAATCCCTACGTCATAACTGAATCTCAAGCTCTTTATTTACACTTCCATGTTTCATTAACAAACAATAATAGTCAGCACAAAATAAAAATTACTGAATTACTTAATATATATCCATAATTTATGAATGATGATATTTTTTTATATATTCAAGAGATGATTAATTATATAAAATGTTTGACATACCATAATAAATGTAGAAAAAACTCAATCGATTAATAGGCTTAGTAAATCTTTATTATGTTTAATTTTCTGTATATATAGCCGTATTACTAGCTCATAGATGATGATGATATATTTTTGGAAATATATAACATTCCATGTAATTAAAAAAAAGGATAAAGTAAATAAATTAATGTTTTAGTATGAATTACATATCATAATCTTGATTTATTTAGATCTTTACTAAATCAAATAATATTTATTTTATACAGGTTTCGTTCCTATAGGTGTTATTCATCTTTCAAAATAAATTTCAAGTCGATCAAATTTATATTTTAGGAGTTATGATATTTTTCCTACGATTGGGCAAGATTTAAAGCTTCAGTTATTTTGGTTTCAAAAATCCAAAATAAATAGTAAATCTTCTAAAAAATCCATGAAATTTTTATAGCATACTTTCACAGCTTTCTAGTTTCTATAGTTCTGAATTATAAAATATTCAATCCTTATTGCACCGTAGAATTATACATCGAATCGTCATAAAATCTTCGTTTTAAGTCCGATTGGACTCAAACAAGTGGCAAAATGTCACAAATTTCATTATGTATAATTGGTGTTGAGAAAATTGATGTTTCGAATTTATTTAATGTGCACGTAATTCAAGGTTAGAATGTGTTTACGTTCAATAAAAGCTCGTTTTCACAACCTTTATAAATATTAGTCCCCGCTTCCACTTCCTAACCTGTTTTAAGTTAATTTGTAAAGTTCTGATCAATAGCATCTTAGTATTTTATAGATTAAGATTTTATTTGGTTAAGGTGTTAATAGTGAATAATTCAGCCCTATTATAGGAGCTTCGGAGACCTCGGGTTTAGGACCATACATAATTGCAGATACCAACCCTACTACTGTAAGAGGGGGTGATACTCTCACTCTAATCGTGTGTTGTGGTTTGTTTAATTACCCTCTAGACAAATGTACATGTTTTATGGCAATGATTTATGATATGCGTTGGTATTGTGAATGTTAAATGTGACATGATGATGGTTTGATGACATAATTCTATAAATAGAATGTTTGACATAAATATGTGATGTCTTATTTGCAAGATTCGCGGTAAAGCCGCACAATGTGTAAGATATATGGATAATGTCATACATAGATATCACTAAGATTTGTGGGTATGACCCGTATAAGATTCTGATCGAAAGATTACTTCGAGTAGCTCCCGACCTTATGATGCTCGAGCAGGATAAAGCGGTCCCAACAAAGATTGATGTGCGCTTATGTTTACTATAATAAGTAAATAGTATACATATTGCAAGGTTCATTATTTATGGCTACATGTGAAGTGCTTTAGTGTACAAGGTGCCTCTATGCGATGTAAATTATTATGCTCTCATATATATGTACTCTTGTGGGTAAAAGAGTTAGCCCATGGAGTCTTATCCAACAGTCAACCCCTCATCATTTCATGTAAGGAACTCAAGGAGGAGTGAGCAACGCTGTGAAGCCAGCATGTGGCCTGTGCTACTGCCACATTTAAAAGTTTATAATTTCTCGTTCATTCCATAAATTTAATAGAATTTTGTTTTGTTTTTGAATTGCTTTATTATTCATTTTCAAGTGGTTTGATGAACAAGTACATGATATTTCTGTTTTTGGTTTTTTAACAAAGATTCAGAAGTTTTCTTGTGATTGGTTGTGAGAAAAAAAAATTAATTGCGGTTTTAGAAGGCGAAGTAGTTGTAATATTCTGAAAGTGATTTTGGGATGTTACAATCAATTAATATATATACAAAATTTATGAATGATGATATTTTTGTATATATTCAAGAGACGATAAATTATATAAAATATTTGACATACCATAGTAAAAATAGCAAAAAACTCAATCAATTAACAAACTTCGTAAATCTTTAATATGTTTAATCTTCTTTATATATAGCCGTATTACTAGCTCATAGATGAACATGATATATTTTGTGAAATATATAACATTTCATATAATAGAAAAAGGATAAAGTAAATAAATTAATGTTTTAGTATGAATTACATATCATAATCTTGATTTATTTATATCTTTACTAAATCAATTAATAATTATATAAAAATTATGTATCATGAATATATATATATATATATCAGGATTATCTATTCAGATTGTTTAAAGAATATTCAAAATGTGATAGTAAAGTTTTTCTTTATTCAAGTTATACAAATATCATTAATAACATGCATAACATTAAGTAGATGTTTGTTGAAATTAACAAATAAATTGGGTAAAACTAAGTCAAATTAAATATGTAAAGTTGTCTTTTATAATAGTCTAATTAAAAAATCTCTTAAGATTTAACTTAATGGAACTTAATGATTATTAATAATAATGATTTTATGTGTAAATACCATATGGCATTTTCAATTTGTTTAGAGATCAAAATGGAAAATAGGAAACTTTTTAATGTAAGTTGGGTTCAGTCCCTGGTTCTATGACTTCGAAAGACGGTATGAGACTTCATACAAAACAAATATATATTTAGACACACATTCATACAAATCAAATCATTCGGATCGTATGAAAGACCATATAAGTCTTTGTATAAACCAAATATTTATTTAGGCATGCTTTCATAAATTCAAATCAATTATGAATTTACTACAAAATTTATATTTAACAGAAGCTTCATACAAATCAATCATTCGTATCGTATAAAAACCATACGTATGTTCATACAAAATAAATACATATTTACACATACTTTCATAGAAGTCAAATTAATTATGAATTTACATTTGCTTTTGCTTTTAAAATCCATATCATGTTCTTATCATATTTTGATTTTAGTTATTTTTTAATAATTTTAAAATACAAATAATTTCAAAATTCTTCTTAATTTCTTCTCCCAAAATATAGATAAATTTTGTATGCTTCAGTCAACTTCTAGTCAAATAAATAAGTCATCAACAAGAGTATATTTCCATACAGCTCAAAGATCCCCACTTGCATATGCGTTGTATGTCTAGTCTTTCGGGCATTTCTACTTCATATAGTATGTTTCATTTTTCAATAGACTTTTTCGTTGTTCTCTTATCGTGAATTAGTATATTTGTTATTTTCTAACCTTTGTTGACGAAGATGATAAAATATATAAAATATTTGACCTACCATTATAAAAAAAAAAAAAAAAAAAACAATCAATTAATAAGTGTTTGTAAATATTTAAAAACTCACTCAATTATTAGGCCTTAGTAAATTAATTAATGTTTCAGTACAAATTATATATATTGATCTTATTTTATTTAGATCTTTACTAAATCAATTAATAATAATCTAAAAATTATGTATAATGAATATATATATATATATATATATATATCCTGTTTATCTTATCACTAACAATTGGTTAACATTGTTGGAATCATCTACCAAATTACTCTAATTCAATTGAAATTCAATATGCATAATTGTCTTATGCTGGCCTAATTAAAATGATCATCTAAGATTGAAATTAATGTAACTTAATGAATATTAATAATCATGAGTTTTTATTTGTAAATAATGATCCCTGCGTCACAACGCAATCTCAAGCTCTTTATTTACACTTCCATGTTCTGATGGTATGATCTTTCATACGAGCCTTCATACAAAACAAATATAAATTTAGACATACATTCATACAAATCAAATCATTATGGATGAATTAGTTATTTACTAATAATAATATTGTTTAATAATTAAAAGGATATTATATATTGTTTAAAAAAATGAAAAAAACGTATCCAAATTCAGAAATCTATTTTAACATGGTACTTCTCTCTATATATATATATATATATATATATTGGTACAGTTCTTTTTTATATATTATATAATAAAAAATAAAAAAAGCATATGCAAATTTAAAATGCTATTTTATCTGATACTTTTATATTATATGAGATAAAATAGATTTCAATCAAAATATTCTTTATATATTTGATTATTTTGTTTATTGAACAAAAAACAAATAAGAATTTTTTTATATATTAGATTATTAGAGAGTGCATATATTGAGAAATATTCAAAATTAACATACAGTAATAATCACCAAAAATTAAAAATTACTTAATTAATGTAGTAACCTGAATATTTCTATATGCGTAATCACGTTATGTGGAATGATTCATTTTATTCCAACGTAAGCCTATGGATTTAATTGTTTAAGAATGATTAATTATGCTTCTATGATTTGAATGCAAAGTATATGGAATTAATTGAACTATTATGTGTGTAACGACCTGAAATTCATAACATATAATAAAACAGTAAATTAAAGTTATAAACAAGTAGATACATAATATATACTTTGGTAAAATTAACATTTCTAAAATCAGTCCGTTAAAAGAGAACCATATGGCATAAATTTTATCCAAGCACTATAATGAATTACTAGATTTCTTAATAATACATTTTTGTATTCCGTAACCTCCAATAATTATAACTAATAATATATTTTCAAAAACAAAATCAAATAATAAGTAGTAGCATAAAGACCTAAACAACAAGAAATTGATTTCTCATGCCCATTAACCCAACAAACAATTTAACCCATACGGATAAATAAATAAAATATTATTCATTCTAAAACGAGTTTGTAATTAAAATCAACCTAGTCATGCCACTAATTAAATAATTTCCAGTACAATTAAAAATCTACTAAGCAACAGAATAAATAAGCATAATTTAAAATGATTCATAAATAATTTAATCAATAACTAATCCATACGGATAAATAAATAAAATAGTATTCACTCTAAAATAAGTTTGTAATTAAAGTCAATCTAGTCATGCCACTAATTAAATAATTTTAAGCACAATTAAAAATCTACTAAGCAGCGGAATAAATAAGTATAACTCCTAAAACGATTCATAAATAATTAAACCAATAAATAATCCATACGGATAAATAAATAAATCAGTAACATAATGGTCCAATAGGCAATATTGAATTACAAGCACTTATTAATCCTTTACCAGACTACTAATCTTTATCATAAAACAAATAATTAATTCAACTAGTGTTAATAATAAATAACTTAACGAAAATCATATTTATCATATGCTCATCGGTTTACCTCTTCTCCACCGCTAGATCCATCTTAACCTGAAAGGTTCAAAAGGTTGGGGTGACCTTCCTTTAGCTCGTGGGAGTCAAGTTGCCAAAATCAATTATATAATTGACAGTAAAACATGTAGTACAGTTATACGTATGCCATAACATATTAAGTAAGCATCAAATACATACATAACCTAGAACTTAAGGGCATGTAGCTGTGTAGCATGCGTACCTTAGGGGATTGATCAATCAACTTAGGGGTGCAACTTAATTCTTGCACAATTCATAAATCATAACATATAATAACAATAAACATGTAAACGAATCAAATAATATAATTAATAATGACAAACCGTAAAAACCCCCACCTTGACTTTGAAATATGAATAAATTTTGAGAATTTCATGCAATGAGCCTAAACACCGTGTTCTTGATTAGGAATTCATGCAGAAAATCTCTCTCTCTCCCTTTTTCTTTTTCAAGTCGTAATCTGTGTTGGGAGGGAAAATTATTGTCTTTATACCTAGGGTTAACAATAGATATTGCTGGATTAGGGTTTTTTTATCAGATAGGAAATCTAATCGTATCCCTATCGGTAAGGATTTTTGTTATTCAAATCTTCTATTCTTTAGGATTCTTATTTTAGTAGGAATTGGTCATAAACGGTGATTTATGCTATGCACACAAACATGCTGAAAATTTTATGGGCTCAAAATATTGGGCCTAATTTCATTCGGGCCAAAAGATGCAATTTCACAATAAATAACCGACCTAATGCAATATGGGCTTATTCAATACAACGAGACATATCGAATATTTATATCTCAGTAGACTTTACTTAATAAAATAAATTGGGCCATTATAACTCAAGACCTAAACAAAATACTTAAAAAACATTATGCGTACTATTTGACTTATCTTAGCCGATAATAATTAAACGATATATACTTAAAATTTAAATAATAAGATAAGGGTGAAGAAATACCGGGGCGTTACATCCTACCCTGGTTACAAAAATTTTCATCCTCAAAAATTCATAACGTACTGTAAGTAAAGAAATTGGGATAACGAACTTTCATCTCCTCCTCGCGTTCCCACGTAGCTTCCTATTTTCTATGATTACGCCATTGTACTTTGATCAATACTTCCTCCTTATTTCTCAGTCTTTGGATCTTCTTATCTAAGATCTCTTCGGGTTGCTCTTCATAGGTGAGATCTTGATTCACCCCCACCGTAGAGTAGTTGATGATGTGACTCGGGTCATGTACTTACTTTCTCAACATAGATACATGTGAGATGTCATGAACGTATGCCAACTTGGGTGGTAAGGCCAATCTATATGCCAAGTCACCAATACAATTAATGATTTTGAATGGCCCTACGTATCTTGGCTTCAACTTACCTCTTCTTCCAAAATGAATTACTCCCTTCATCGGAGCTACTTTCAAAAACACCTTCTCGTCCACATTAAACTTGAGATCTTTTCTACGCTTGTCCACATAAGACTTTTGACGGTCTTGTGATATTCTAATCTTTTCTCATATTTTCTCCACAATTCCAACCATTTTCTCAATAATTTTGGGCCCCAAAATCTTTCTTTCGCCAACTTCGTCCCAATATACAGGTGATCTACACTTGCTTCCATATAATGCTTCATAAGGATCCATTCCAATGGTGGACTAAAAATTGTTGTTATACGCAAACTCCACCAATGGTAAAAGTTGTTCCCAATTTTCACCCATGTCCAGAACGTAAGCTCTTAACATATCTTCAAGTATTTGAATCGTTCTCTCAGACTGACTATCGATCTGTGGGTGGTAAGCGGTACTAAAATTTAACTTAGTACCCATAGCCTCTTGCAAACTCTTCCAAAAATGTGATGTGAAATGTGTATCTCGATCAGAGACAATGGAAAATGGCACTCCATGCAATTTCACGATCTCACGAATAAAAATTTGGGCATATTGATCCACACGGTATGTTATCTTCACCGGTATGAAACATGCTGATTTCGTAAGACAATCAACTATGCCCCACATTGCTTTATTTTCTTTCTCAGATCGTGGTAAGCCCATCATGAAGTCTATCGTAATATGCTCCCATTTCTACTTTGGTATATGGAGCGGTTTCAACATCCCAAAAGGTCAATAATGTTCGGCTTTCACTTGCTGACAAATAATACATTTTTTTAAAAAATTAGCAACGTCCCTCTTCAATCCTTCCCACCAAAAGGACTTTTTCAAATCTTGTTACATTTTTGTACTACCGGGATGAGCAGTATAAGGAGTTTTGTGTGCCTCCCCCAAAATCATCTTCTTCAAATCTGTAAGATTGGGCACGCATATTCTTCCTTCATAATACATTGTACCATCTTTGGGTATTTGAAACCCTTTATCTTCACCAGCAAGGGTACGCTCCTTCATTTTACGCAGAAAATTATCTTGAAATTTACCCTCCTTAATTCTTTCCTTCAAGGTTGGTTGTACCACTAAGGCTGCTAAAACTGATCTCATTGTCTTAGGTGGTGTAATCACTTCCAGATTCATTCTTGCAACTATTTTACTAACTCTTCCTCCTTAGTCAAAGACAAGTTAGTTATCCTCGTGTTTTCTGGCTTAGAGCATCGGCCACTACATTAGCTTTTCTTGGATGGTAATGAATTGTACAATCATAATCCTTCACTAGTTTGAGCCATCTTCTTTGCCTCATATTCAATTTCGTTTGCATAAACAAATACTTTAGACTTTCGTGGTCCATGTAAATTTCACACTTACCTCCGTTAAGGTAGAGTCGCCATATCTTCGAAGGATGAACCGTATCAGTTAATTCCAAATCATGCATTGGGTAGTTCAACTCGTGTGTCTTTAGTTACCTCGATGCATAGGCCACTACATCACCATGTTGCATTAGTACGCATCATAATCCTTGCTTGGATGCATCACTATAAATCACAAATTCCTCGGAAGGGTCTGAGATGGTCAGTACAGGAGCTGTAGTAAGTCTTTGCTTCAATTCTTGGAAACTATTCTCACACTTCTCATCCCACATGAACTTCTCACCCTTCCTCGTCAAATGAGTCATTGGAGTGGATATTTTTTAAAATCCCTCAATAAATCTTTAATAGTAACCAACAAGACGCAAAAAGCTATGAACTTCATTAGTATTCGTTGGTGCCTTCCAATCATTAACCGCTTCCACTTTAGCCGGGTCAGCTTCTATTCCATGAGTGGTGACAACGTGCCCAAGAAATGCAACTCGATCAAGCTAAAGCTCATATTTGCTAAATTTTACATACAACTTCTCCTTGCAAAGTGTCTCCAAAACTTCACTCAGGCGTTGCTCGTGTTCATCCTTATCCTTTGTATACACTAGAATGTCATTGATGAAAACAATGACAAATCAATCCAAGTAAGGATGAAATACTCGATTAATTAAGTCCATAAATATGATTGGTGCATTACTCAAATCAAATGGCATCACCACATACTTATAATGGCCATATCTCGTTCAAAATGCCATCTATGAGATATCTCCATCCTTAATCTTCAATTGGTGATATCCGAACCTTAAATTAATTTTAAAGAACACTCCCGAGCCTTTGAGTTATTCAAACAAGTCTTCTATTATTGGGAGAGGGTATTTATTCTTTATAGTGAGTCGATTAAGTTCAGAATAATCAATGCACATTTTCATTGTTCCGTCCTTTTTCTTCACGAATCATACCAGTGCACCCCATGGTGAAACACTTGGACGAATAAATCCCATCTCAAGCAACTCTTGAATTTTCACTTTCAACTCTTGTAACTATTTTGGTGCCATTCCATACGGGGCCTTCAGAATCGGGCCTGCCACAGGTACCAAATCAATTTTGAATTTCACTTGTCTGTCCGGTGGAATTCCTGGCAAGTTTTCAGGAAAGACGTCCAAAAACTCCTTCACAATTGGAACATTGTCTACAGTCACTTCTTGGGTGGCCACTCCCATCATACTTACCAAATATCCATGACATCCTTTCTTTTTCAACATTTTCATTCCTTCCATTGCTGTTATAATATACGGGACCTTGTTGCATCTTGTTCCTTGGAAGACGACCTCCCCATCATTCGATGAACTTAGAGTAATCTTTCTCTCCTTACACCGAATGTCAGCGTGGTGCTTGCTTAGACAATCCAAACACGCGAGCTCTTCCACAAAAACCTTGATTTTGACTTCGACAGTCCACCCAACTATCCCTCCTTGGATATTGAGAGATCATGTGTGCTTCTTCATGGCAACAATAGCATCGATTCTTGCCATGCATACACTCACCTCGGTGCTTCTTTCCACACTTGGGGCAGCTAGGAAAATCAACAGGTGCTCTAGCCCCAGACGGCCCATCATTTCTTCCTTTCTTGCTGTTCTTATTCCCACCTTTCTCATCACACCACTTTCTCTTTTTTGAGGTTTCAACTGTTGGATCCTTAGCCCTCTCCAAATCTATACTTACTGAAATACCTTCAGCTCTTGCGATAGCATCAGGATAGGTCATTGGTCCATGACTCGCCATGATGATGAATTTGTTGTCGTAATCCATCTCGAAATCTCTGTGCCTTCTTCTCTTTGCTATCAACCATGTGAGGTGCAAAAACGACACATATGATTGAATTTTCGTTCATACTCAGTCACTGTCATACTCCCTTGAGTGAGAGCTATGAATTCTCTCTCCATCCTACCCCTGTACACACGAGGATAATACTTATCCATTACAATAACTTTAAATTCATTGCACGTGAGTGCAGTACGTTTGGTTTCTTCTCGAAGTCTCAAATATCCATTCCACCAAGTACGAGCGTCCTCTATGAGTTGAAAAATAGCATAGGACACCTTATGTGCATCAGTACATACCATATAATCAAAGACACTCTCCAAATTTAGCATCCATTCTTCAATAGCTTCCGGTCCCTCATGTCCATGGAATGTAGGTGGCTTGAAACTGTTGAATTGGCTGATCACCCATGATTGGACTTGCTCATAAGTTGTAGGTTGATTGATGGTCACACCATGGAGCAGAGTAGTCAAACCAGACCGTAAATGTTGTTGATTAGGGGCATCATTCGGTGCGTTGCATGCACGGTTCCTAGCACTATGGTTAGAATTTCTCTACGGGGGGCCATGATCCTATCATCTAGATGTTGCTCTCATGAATCGTAGAATTGTAATATAATATACAAATATAAGAACAAATAGCAACCATAATCACAATCACAACCACATTCATAATCACGATAATTGTACTCATAATCATAATCACAACCATAGTTCAAATACTAAGTATATTCTTATTAATAATCATAATAAAGGTAAAACATAACTAATATATATTAGCATATAATATCGTCTTATAAGCATCCTATCTACTCTTCCGGTACTAGCATTGAACTCAACAAAACCATAATAATAACTAAAGATCATACTCATAATTATATATATCATAACACCAGCCTTGTATCATAAGTCCCATATGCATGCATGTGCTTATACTTAATGCTTTGCTTATCATACTTATGAGCCATACTTATGCATCATACTTATCAAACTAATACTTATGATGTATGTAAATGAGAAATAACGAGATAAAATATTTGGTACCTTGGAGCTGTGCGACAAAGAGGAGGTGGCCACAAGCATATGATAATATTTCACAACAATCTTATTTATAAATATTTTTTGAGATACAAGTATATAGAAACATAGACCCACTCTGATACCACACTATAGCGACCAAAAATTCATAACATATAATTAAATAGTAAATTACAGTTCTAAACAAGTAGACACATAATATATACTTTGGTAAAATTAATATTTCTAAAATCAGGCCGTTAAAAGAGAACCATATGGTATAAATTTTATCCAAGCATTAAAATGAATTACTAGATTTCCTAATACTACATTTTTGTATGTTGTAACCTCAAATAATTATAATCAATAATATTTTTTAGAAACAAAATCAAATAATAAGTAGTAGCATAAAGACCTAAACAACAAGAAATTGATTTATCATGCTCATTAACCCAACAAACAATTTAACCCATACGGATAAATAAATAAAATAGTATTCATTCTAAAATGAGTTTGTAATTAAAATCAACCTAGTCATGCCACTAATTAAATAATTTCCAGTACAATTAATAATCTACTAAGCAGCGGAATAAATAAGCATAATTTAAAATGATTCATAAATAATTAAATCAATAATTAATCCATACGAATAAATAAATAAAATAGTATTCACTCTAAAATAAGTTCATAATTAAAATTAACCTAGTCATGCCACTAATTAAATATTTTTCAGCACAATTAAAAATCTACTAAGCAGCGGAATAAATAAGCATAATTCCTAAAACAATACATAAATAATTAAATCAATAACTAATCCATACGGATAAATAAATAAATCAGTAACATAATGGTCCAAGAGGCAATATTGAATTATGAGCACTTATCCTTTACCAAACTACTAATCTTTATCATAAAATGAATAATAAATTCAACTAGTGCGTTAATAATAAATAAATCAATTAATTAAAAAGTGTTTGTAAATATTTAAAAACTCACTCAATTAATAAGCCTTCGTAATTAATTAATGTTTTAATACAAATTACATATAATGATCTTAATTTATTTAGATCTTTACTAAATCAATTAATAATAATCTAAAAATTATGTATAATGAATATATATATATATATGTATCAAGATTATCTTATCACTAACAATTGTTTAAGTAATACCCAAAATGAGATGTAAAGTTTGAGCTTATTCATGTAATACATATTTTTTATGACACGCCTAGCCCAAGTAAAACATTGTTGGAATTATCTAACAAATTACTCTAATTCAATTCAAATTAAATATGTATAGTTGACTTATGCTGGCCTAATAAATATTAATAATCATGAGCTGTTATTTTTAAATAATGATCCCTACGGCATAACACAATCTCAAGCTCCTTATTTACACTTCCATGTTCTAATCGTATGGTCTTCCATATGAGTCTTCGTATAAAACAAATATAGATATAGACATATATCTGTACAAATGAAATCATTGTGGATGAATTAGTTATTTACTAATAATAATAATATTGTTTAATATTTAAAAGCATATTATATATTGTTTAAAAAAAGAAAAAGCATATCCAAATATATAAATCTATTTTAACATGACACTTCTCTTTATTTACATATATATATATATATATTGGTACATGTTTTTTTATATATTATATAATAAAAAAATTAAAAAAACATATACAAATTTAAAAAGCTATTTTAGATGATACTTATATATATATATATATAAGATAAAATAAATTGCAATCAAAATATTCTTCATATATTAGATTATTTTGTTTATTGAACAAAAACAAATAATAAATTTTTTTATATTAGATTATTAGAGAGTGCATATATTGAGAAATATTACAAAATTAACATACAATAATAATCACCACAAAATTAAATTACTCAATTAATTCATATAAATCAAATATTTATGAATGTTGATATTTTTTATATATATTCAAGAGATGATAAATTATATAAAATATTTGACATACCATAATAAAAATAGAAAAAACTCAATCAATTAATAAGCTTCGTAAATCTTTAGTATGTTTAATTTTCTTTATATATAGCAGTATTACTAGCTCTTAGATGATGATGATATATTTGGTGAAATATATAACATTTCATATAATTAAAAAAAAAGGATAAAGTAAATAAACTAATGTTTTAGTATGAATTACATATCATAATCTTGGTTTATTTAGATCTTTCCTAAATCAAAAAATAATTATCTAAAAATTATGTATGATGAATATATATATATATATATATCAAGATTAGTTGTTTAGATTGTTTAAAGCATATGTAAATGGTGATTGTAAAGTTTGAGTTTATTCAAGTTATACACATTTTTCTAATAACTTGCATAGCATTAAGTAGATGGTTGTTTAAATTATCAAATAAATTAAGTAGAACCAATATAATTAACTGAGTACAATTGTCTTTTATGATAGTCTAATTAAAATATCTCTTAAGATTTAACTTGATGAAACTTCATGATTATTAATAATCATGATTTTATGTGTAAATAGCGTATGGAATTTTCAATTTGTTTAGAGATCAAATTGAAAAATAGGAAACTTATTACTATATGTTGGGTTTAGTACCAGGCTCTATAACTTCGAAGGATGCTATGAGACTTCATACAAAACAAATATATATTTAGACACACATTCATACAAATCAAATCATTCTAATAGTATGAAAGACCATACAAGTCCTCATATATAACAAATATTTATTTAGGCATAGTTTCGTACAAATCAAATCAATTATGAATTTACAAAAAATATATATTTAACCAAAGCTTCATACAAATCAATCATTCTTATCATATAAAAAACCATACGAGTCTTCATACAAAACAAATACATATTTTGACATAGATTCATACAAGTCAAATCAATTATGAATTTACATATGCTTTCGCTTTTAAAATTATTAGTTATTCCTTATTATATTTTAATCATATGCAAATCCATAGCATTTTCTTATCATATTTTGATTTTAGTTATTTTTTAATAATTTTAAAATACAAATAATTTCAAAATTCTTCATAATTTCTTCTCTCAAAATACAAACAAAATTTGTTTGCTTCAGTCAACTTCTAGTCAAATAAATAGTTCATCAACAAGAGTATCTTTCCACACAGCTTAAAGATCTCCACTTGCATATGCGTTGTATGTCTAGTATTTTAGACATTTCTACTTTATATAGTATGTTTCATTTTTCAATAGACTTTTTTCGTTGCTATCTTATTGTGAACCATTAGATTTGTTATTTTCCAACCTTTGTTGACGAAGATGATAAAATATATAAAATATTTGACAAACCACTGTAAAAGTAGAAAAAAATCAATCAATTAATAAGTGTTTGTGAATATTTAAAGACTCTCTCAATTAATAAGCCTTCGTAAATTAATTAATGTTTAAGTACAAATTATATATAATGATCTTTATTTATTTAGATCTTTACTAAATCAATTAATAATAATCTAAAAATTATGTATAATGAATATATATATATATATTTATCAAGATTATGTGATCACTAACAATTGTTTAAGGAATACCCAAAATGTAATGTAAAGTTTGAGCTTATTCACGTAATATCTTATCTTATGCTGGCCTAATTAAAATGATCATCTAAGACTGAAATTAATGTAACTTAATGAATATTAATAATCATGAGTTTTTATTTGTAAATAATGATTCTTACGTCATAACTCAATATCAATCTCTTTATTTACACTTCCATGTTCTGATCATATGGTCTTCCATACAAGTCTTCACACAAAACAAATATAAATTTAGACATACATCTATACAAATCAAATCATTATGGATGAATTAGTTATTTACTAATAATAATAATATTGTTTAATAGTTAAAAGAATATTATATATTGGTTAGTGTCTTTTTTATATATAATATAATAAAAAAACATAAAAAAGCAAATACAAATTTATAAAGCTATTTTAACATATACTTATATATATATATATATATATAAGAAAAAATAAATTTCAATCAAAATATTTTTCATATATTAGATTATTTTGTTTATTGAACATAAATAAATACCAAATTTTTTATATATTAGATTATTAGAGAGTTCATATATTGAGAAATATTCCAAATTAACATACAATTACAATCACGACAAAAACCATTACCCAATTAATTATTATATATCCAAAATTTATGAATGATGATATTTTTTTATATATTCGAGAGACGATAAATTATATAAAATATTTGACATACCATAATAAAAATAGAAAAAAATTCAATCAATTAATAAGCTTTGTAAAATTTATTATGTTTAATGTTCTTTATATATAGCCGTATTACTATGAAAATGATATATTTTGCGAAATATATAACATTCCATATAATTAAAAAAAAAAGGATAAATTATATAAACTAATGTTTTAGTATGAATTACATATCATAATCTTGATTTATTTAGATCTTTACTAGATCAATTAATAATTATCTAAAAATTATGTATCATGAAGATATATATATATATGTATATATATATATATCAAGATTATATGTTCAAATTGTCTAAAAATATCCAAAAGGTGATAGTAAAGTTTCAGGTTATTCAAGTTAGACACATTTTTCTTTTAACATGCATAGCATTAAGTAGATGGTTGTTGAAATTATCAAATAAATTTGGTAAAACCAAGTCAAATTAAATGTGTACAAGAATCAATAATAATAGTTTAATTAAAATATCTCTTAAGATTTAACTTAATCAATCTTAATGATTTTTAATAATCATGATTTTATATGTAAATACCGTATGAAATTTTCAATTTGTTTAAAGATCAAAATGAAAAATAGGAAAGTTATTACTAAAAGTTGGTTCAGTCCCAGGCTCTATAACTTGGAAAAACGGTATGAGACTTCATAAAAAACAAATCATTTTAATCTTATGAAAGACCATACAAGTCTTCTTATAAAACAAATATTTATTTAGGCATACGTTCATACAAATCAAATCAATTATGAATTTACAACAAATATATATTTAATCAAAGCTTCATACATATCAATCTTTCTTTTTGTATAAAAAATCATACGAGTCTTCATACAAAACAAATACATATTTAGATATATTTTCATACAAGTCAAATCAATTCTGAATTCACATATGCATACGCTTTTAAAATTATTAGGTTTTTCATATTATATTTTGATCGAATGGAAATCCATATAATTAAAAGGATATTATAAATGTGTAAATAGTTTAAGGAATTTTCAATTTGTTTGGAGATCAAATTAAAAAATAGGAAACTTATTACTCTAAGTTGGGTTCAGTCCCAGGCTCTATAACTTCGAAAGACGGTATGAGACTTCCTACAAAACAAATATATATTTTGACACACATTCATACAAATCAAATCATTCTAATTGTATGAAAGACCATACAAGTCTTCATATAAAACAAATATTTATTTAGGCATAATTTCATACAAATCAAATCAATTATGAATTTACAAAAAAATATATTTTTAACCAAAGCTTCATACAAATCATTCATTCTTATCGTATAAAAAACCATACGAGTCTTTATACAAAAAAAATGCATATTTAGATATAATTTCATACAAGTCAAATAAATTATGAATTTACATATGCTTTTGCTTATAAAATTATTAGTTTTTCCATATTAAATTTTGATCGTATGGAAATCCATGTCATGTTCTTATCATATTTTCATTTTAGTTATTTTTTAACAATTATAAAATATAAATAATTTCAAAATTCTTCATAATTTCTTCTCCCAAAATACAACCAAATTTTATTTGGTTCAGTCAATGTCTGGTCAACTAAATAGTTCATCAACAAGAGTATCTTTCTACACAGCTCAAAGATATCCACTTGCATATACGTTGTATGTCTAGTCTTTCGGGCATTTCTACTTCATAAAGAATGTTTCATTTTTCGATAGACTTTTTTGTTGCTATCTTATGGTGAACCATTAGATTTGTTATTTGCTAACCTTTGTTACCGAAGATGATAAAATATATAAAATATTTGGCATACCATTATAAAAATGGAAAAAAAATCAAACAATTAATAAGTGTTTGTACATATTTAAAAACTCACTCAATTAACAAGCCTCCGTAAATTATATATACTGATCTTGATTTATTTAGATCTTTACTAAATTAATTAATAATAATCTAAAAATTATGTATAATGAATATATAAATATATATATGTATCAAGATTATCCTATCACTAACAATTGTTTAAGGAATACCCAAAATGTGATGTAAAGTTTGAGCTTATTCATGTAATACTTATTTTTTTATGACACGCCTAGCCTAGGTATTACATTGTTGGAATTATCTAACAAATTACTCTAATTCAATTCAAAATCAATATGTATAGTTGTCTTATGCTGGCCTAATTAAAATTATCATCTAAAATTAAAATTACGGTAACTTAATGAATATGAATAATCATGAGTTTTTATTTGTAAATAATGATCCCTACGTCATAACTCAATCTTAAGCTCTTTATTTACACTTCTATGTTCTGATCGCATGGTCTTCCATGCGAGTCTTCATACAAAACAAATATAAATTTAGGCATACATCTATGCAAATCAAATTATTATGGATGAATTATATTAAAGCTTATTAATTGGTGTATCCTTTCAATTATTTATCTCAAATGTCCTTAGTTCTCCCATCAGATCATCTAATATCATTGGTGTGACTCTCATGAATGATTCCAGAACTGTGATTTTTTCTCTGAATATAGGAGCTAATGTTCTCATGATTTTCATGATTTGAACATCTTCTTTGATTGCGTCACTGAGGGTGTAACATTGATTTACTATGTCATTGAACCTTGCAAAGTACATCTCAATGTTTTCTTCTTCAGTCATTGGTATTCCATCGACTAGTGTGGCCAGTCTTTGCAGTTTTAATTTTCTTACGGACTCATTCCCTTCAAACTATTTTTGTAGTGCATCCCATGCGCCTTTGGCAGTTTGATAGTGTATAATTAGTTTGTGTCTCATTTCATCAACCGAAGCTAGAATTGCATAATATGCTTTGTAATTTGCATCTTCGGCACATTTCTCATCCTCCAACCATAATGTCCTTGGTTTGTCCACAACCTTCGTTATGTCCTTCCCATCCTACATCCTCGACCACATCCACTTTGTTTGGATTACTTCTCCAAATCATTTGGATCTCAAGTAGATAATCATCATTGATTTCCAGAACATATAGTTTTGTCCATCAAGCGAGGGTGGGCGCAGTGATGTGCCTTCATATGATCACATGTGTCTGTCCCTGGATCTACCTGTTTACAAAATAAACTGGAACCTACTCTGGTGCCAATTCTTAGATCAAAATCTGTGTGCGTGTGTATTAGTTCAGCAGTAGTTCGAACTATAAATGAAATTGCGGAAGCTGTAATAAAATTTTTGATTTTACAAGGAAGAAATCCTTTCTTCCTCTCAAATATTTTTATTAGAAGAACAATTTGTTCCCACAAATGTTACATACAGAGCTTACTAGTATTAGGCTCCCCTAAATACTAGTCTACCCGTGTAACTACTTCTTCTAATATCTTACTTGACCATCTAGTCCCCTAGATGGATTTTGATACAAACTCCCGTTTGTAAGTTCTTGAACTCTCCCGAATTCAACCCAGTAGTGGATCAATGGTGTTGCACGGACTCTGCGTAGTTTGTAGTCTATTCGCCTTTGAGTACTCGTTGAGTTATCGTATTCTTCTGAATCTGATAGCTTCTCCACTAGCCTCTCTACTTTGCTCTGCTCGTATGAAGGTAATAAAAATATAACAGGGGTAATCTTCATCTTTAGCTTGAGGTCTTATATATACTCGTGTATCTTGCACCTCAAGAGTCCTACGGTATCTTTAACAAATCATCTTTGATATGCATATCTTTCTCCGGTATCTTCATCAAATCAGTCTTGATATGCATATCATGAATCCTCCGAAATCTTCATCATATCGCCCTTGATATGTTTTGTGAATCTCCTTCAAGATTCTTCTCTTGTTCTAGCTATGGTCTTCCCTCCTTAAGTATCTCAAGATGGTTGACAAAGTATCTATCATATCTGCACACAAATATACAAGGATTAGAATTTTTGAATAATTTGACAATATCTTTTACCTTATCAATCTCCCCTTTTGGCAAGTTGTTCAAAAATCCCAGGGCCAGACTCATGCTACAGTCTACAAGAAGAAACATGGAAGAAAACACATGCTATAGGCAAACATACACACCATGCAACACAATATGTTCAATCAAACACAGGCATTAATCAGCATAATTCACAACCTATCCACAAAATAGAAATAAAACTAAAATACTAGCATTGTTTTCCAGTGCCCTAACAATCCCTAATAAACCATTAAATAGAAGCATTGTTTTAAAAAAGTTAGCAGGCCAACAAATTAATTGTTCATCAGAAATTAAGAAAACATCCTAACTTCAGTCTGAGCTACTCCCGCTTTCCCATTTATTCTCCTCTGTGTCCTCTTGCTCGGTCTCCTCCACCCTCTTTCTCTTGTGCTGTTTTGTCTTCATTTTCTTTTTGCCCTTATCAGCAGCTAAGGAGGATCTTCTGGCCGCCGATGTCTTCTGGTTTGGTCCACCCTGCAGAGGAACATATAGAGATTTAGGAAGGTTAGTCAAGTATGATTTCTGTGCTGCTACCTCAATAGCTAGGGTGTCCAGTCTTTCGAGTTGCTGATGGAGGAAAAGAGGCAGATTATCAGCAACTTCGGAAGGCCGGAGTGTGGGTTCGACGGCACACGGCCTAGAGTAGACATTGGCCTCTCTGGAGGTCATACTCAGAGCAGGTACAGATTTTTGGAGGACATGAAAAGACTGAGCTTGTATCCCCTCGTGGGAGAGCAAGCCCCAAATGAGAGTGGGGAATGGTAGCTTCTTTTGGGAATTCGGGCGCTCCACAAAGCCCATGATAGCCTCAAAGGCTATCCTCCTGAAATCAATAGGGATGGCCTTCATCACCTTAAAGATGAACTGACACTGTGCTACAGTCAGATGCGACTTATTGGACGTGGGAGTATAATTTTATTGCCCGATCTTATGCAGCCAGTTGGCATCATGCGTTAAGACATAGGGTGAGATCCCGGGCTTGGTCCACAGGGCAAGCTTTTCCCATTACTCAGAAATTCAACAACTGCCCCCAGGTCAACATCAAGTTCATCCTCTTCTTCCAAACCATTTTATTCCAGAAAATCATTTATGGCCTCAACACTAAAGTTCACTATCGTGTTTCGCACAAAAATTCTCCCAAATCAGGGAGAGTGAGGATCCTGTATCCCCGTGATAAGACTTGAATAAAATTTGTGCACAATAAAGCTATAAAACTGTCCTAAGCTGGTTACAGTGACTTCTAGCCCAGAACTTCTAATGTATTACATGATAGGGGTTTTAGCAAAGCGTTGAGATTGAGTTTTTTTTCAAGCAAAAAATCCATAGCCGAAAACAACTTAAACCTATCAAAAGTAGGTTTGGTGTAAAAGGATTTGGAAAAGGCTTTACCTCTCACTGTTACATCATTTTCATTGGTAAGTCACCCTTGAGATGACCCAGTGTATGTAGCAGGAGAGGGGCCTTTGTTGCGGTGGGAACTCCTCAGAGGAGATTTAGCCACTTTCTCCTCAGAGGTGGATTCGTCTATCAGATGTCTCCTTCGAGCTTGAGGTACAATTGACTCAACTCCCCTATTTATAGAGTTTCGGGAGTGAAGAGTTATGAACCCTTTACAAAGAGACGTGTCAGAGTAGCAACCTTCATCAAATGACTGCTCACTTTAAGAAGGTTACTTGTAGGACATGCCATGCTAGGTTGCATGCAAGACACTTATCTCAAAGACACCTAACTCGATAAGATGTCATGTCTAGGAAAGTACACAACTACCCTTATAACATGGGTATTACATTATTTTAAAATAAAACATGGGTTTAAGTACACCTCACTAGATGAGATGTCATGCCTAGGAAAATACAAGAATACCCTTATTATATGGGTATTTATTACAAGGTTTAAATTTCTCTTGGGTCGAACTAGGGTTCATACTCAAACTCTTGATCTTGACTAGTTCCAGGTTGGTTTGATCCTGTTTCTTTAGTGATAGGGTTGACTACGAACGAGGTATAAGTAAGTTCTTCATTATCTTGATGTGGATGGCTTTTATTGGCAAAACATAGATGGACATAAAATTCTCTATGTATCTCACCAAGTACGTCAGTTGGCGTTGGTGCATCGATCAATTGTAATTACCGGTATTCTCCAAGGCTCAAGAACCATTCTCTTAGGACACCAAGAAACCTTGATGTGGATTCCTTGAGAAATGTTCTTAAATCAGCTCCTTCTCTGTTTAGTTGATTATCTATCCAGGCTGATAGTATATGCAGCTTTTCTCTTCACTTTTGAATAGGTACATCATCAAATGAAATATATGTAATATCATATATATAACATATTAATATATAGCATATGGCATATTAATATACTTTGTATTATTAACACATATAAATTATATGTGTTAATATAATATTATATGTAATGTTAACATTATAATATATCTATATAATATAAATATTAATATTGTTATGTATATATACATATTATATATTAACTATTATATTATAAATTGATATTATATTATAGTATTATATATTTATAAATACATGATTATTAATATTAATTATAATATAATGTATTAATAGTTATATATAATAATACATGCCTATAACATATTATGTATATTATTATATACTAAATATAAAATAATATATTAGGATATACAGTATAATAATATAACATATGCATACTATGATATATATATATATATATAATTTTGCTATAATACTTTCTGATTATATAAATTATGGTATACCTATTATATATAATAATAACCTTATCTAATTTGTATAACATATAATGGATAATATAATAAAATGTTTTGTATAACATATAATGAGCATTTCAAAACTCTTGGAGATATCCGACGACATGCAACTGCGAATTTGTTTCGATATCTATCGAAATATATTTTAGAAGAAGGAATCCAAGAGGAACAAGCCTGCTATCATCTCCAGAAACCATTCTTGGGCATAATACATGTTGATCTTTAGATTTATATATATTATATAGTATACTATATATAATCTATATGTATTATATATTACACGTTGTATAATATATATTTATATATACATATTAATATATATAAGTATTAATTGTATATATAAGTTATTATAACATATTATATAATTATGAATATAAGATATAAGATATACTATTATATACACATAATATATTAACCTTAATATTATATATAATTGTATATAATATTATTTATTATAATGTATTATATATTAATATAATTACATTATATATTTCATAATTAATAACAATTATACATATAGTAGTAGTAAATATACTATATATAATAATACTTATCTTATATATATATATGTATGTATGTATAGATTACTATTATACGTATATATTAATATACAAACTATTAATATATTTATATGATTTCTTTAATTGAATATACTAAATAGTTATACTTAATATATATATGCATTCTACACCTTTTATGTTATAATATATAATATTATAAAATTGTATATGATATAATATATAATAATTAGTATATTATAAATATATATAATGTTATAACATATACTATTGTAGATGTATAAATATATATTAATACTATAGATATATTTTTATTTTTAGTATATTTATATATATTAATAAATTTATAGTTATATATAATATTTATAAATTAGAAATATATATACATATATGTAATACTATATAGTACATTATATTATTTATTAATTATATATAATTATAGTATATTAAGTATAATTATTATTAATTATATATAACATGTTATATTATAGTATGTAATAGTATATTAATATGTTATTAAATATATTCATAATTAGTATATATAGATAAATATATTTTTATAATATTAGTATTATAATATATTGTATTATATCTAATATAGTACTATAATACTATATAAACTCTTGATATATAGTTATAATATATTATTTATATATACTATTAATTATTATATACAATATATTTATATACAATATATATATTATAATATTATATAATTAATTTCATAATTATAATATATATATATTTATTATAAGGGTACTAATATATACATATGTACTTATTAATAATTATATTATATATTAATTATAATATAGTATAATAATATATATTACATGTATACTATTATATAATTATAATATATGTATAAATGTTATATAAATATATGTTATTAATTTATATTATTATATAATAATATACGTGTAATATATATTATTATATATATGTGTAATTATATTATATTTAGAATATACTCCATTAATATATAATATAATATACTATATATAATTAATAATATCTTATAGTATACATTTACTAATATTTAATATAGAATATATACTATTACATATTATAATATATTATTAACACTATATAATATATATATATATATTAATGTTATATAATTTATATTAATATTATCATAGTATAATATAAGTTACATATTATAAATTATTAATGTATAATATAATATATCCATAAGTTATATAAGTTACTATTAAATATAGTATTATATATAATTATAAGTAATAGTATATATATAATAAATTATATACTGTGTATAAATATTATTATATATTATATAGTATGTATAATATTATACATAAATATTATTATAATATAGCATATTATAATATATATTTATACATAGGATAATTATACTTATAAATATACTACTTCTTATATATACTAGTTATATAAATATACATTATATTTATATAATACAATAATATAAATTTTATAAATATTTATAGTTATAATAGTATATGCATCTTTTCTCTTCGGTTTTGAATAGGTACATCGTTAAATGAAAACCAAGGACCAATGGAGGGTTTAGTACCTTTCTTTTCAGTAGGATGTGTCACATACGGTCTGTTAGTAATCTATTGATCCGAGTCATCAGAAATAGGTTCAGTGAAGACTTGACTTTCTCCTGCATCAGCCATAAGGATTGCTGAAACATCAGCTATCTCTTCCTCTGTTCCACTTGATGCTGGAAAGGTTTCAGTTGATTCGGATGTATAGCTTTGACTTCCTTCCGGATCACTATGTTATTATGTACCTATATTATAATATATATATGATGTATAAATTAGTATATATATGTTATAATACATAGTATAATTATTAATATATAATATTATGATATGTTTTAATATTATAATATTAATATATCATATATTTAAATAATGTATATTAATATATTTAGTATTAATAAATATACTATGTATATGGCTATTATTATGTTATATAGCATAATATTTAAATATAGTATTATATAACGCTCTATATTACACTATAAAATAAATATATACATATGTAATATAAATATATTATATTATGTAATTATAATACTATATATATATTATATAGTAAATATTATATATATATTATTAATTAATAAGTATAATTATAATATATATTTTATATCATAATATTCCTGGTTTATTAGTATATGTAATACAATTACAAATCTTCTTTTGATGTGAACTATAAGCCATCATGTCGATTTGCAATAAGGCTTTTGGATTGGACCATTAATTGTCTTACATTTATATTGTAGGGGGACCGGAGGAAGTTCTATTTGGATTCCTGTAGAATATGGCCTATGACAGAGGAATATGACCTGAGGGTCTTCATCATCCTGATATTCATTTTGGAGCACTTGTATCCATTCTTCCAGAGTTGCATACCATAGCAGGATTACATATATATTATAATATATTCATGATTTATATATTATACTATGCAGTATAAATATATTAATATATAGATATATATTAATAATCATTATTAATATATTATATATAATTATACATATATAATATAAAATATACTATACATATTTTATATAGTATTATAATATAACATTTATAAATCATATTATACATATTTATAACATATATATATAATATTAAATATAGTATAAATAATTATAAATATTATTATGAATCTATCCATATATTAATCATATAACATACATATATAACTATATATGTTATATACTAATATTAACATAATATTTATAAAGTATATTTATATTATAATATCTTATAATATATTATAACGTTCATTTGGAATGCATGTCCAGATCCTTTTTCAATAGGGAGCAGCACCTCATAGAGAAGTATTCTTGACACACAGCCTTGGTGTACAAAGAAATCTCACCGATAAATTATCTATGTATATCACCAAGTACGTCAGCTGGCGTTGGTGCATCGATCAATTGTAATTAATATATATTTATATATTATAATGTATACAATTATATATATTTATAGTATATATTAATAAATAGTATATATTAGTGTATATATTTTATATTTATATTATATGATTAAATAATTAATATGTATTATTCATTATATTATAGTATTAATAGTATAATAATAAGGGTATTTATTATATGATTTATAGTAATAAATATTAATAAATATACATATACTATATAATTAAATAGTATATATTAATGTATCATATTAATATACAATATTAATATATATTATAATGTATAAATATAATATATTATAGGATAAAGTATGCTCTATACTCGCCTCTTATAATATACTATGCAATTTATAAATATTATAATATATCATAAATATTATACATATTACATTATATAAAATTAATGTATAATATTATAATATATGTATAATATGTAAAATAATTATGTATTATAATATATATATTAATATAAATAAGATATATATTATATAAATGATTTATAAATTAATTATACTATATATTAATGTATAATAATATAATATATATAAACCATATATATTAATTATAACATATCAGAATATTCATAATATATATAGTATTAATATTACATATTATATATAATTATTATAATATATGTACATCTTAATATAATTTATTAAATATCATATATAATTATATAATATATATAATTACATTTGTAATAATCTATCTATATAATACTATGGAATATGGCATATTAATATAATTATAAAGTATAAAATGTTATATGTATAATTTATATATTTATATTAAATAATAAAATATATGTATAAATTATATTATAAATTATTTACAATATGTATATGTATATATTATAATATTAATATGTATTTATATTAATTATATATATTATTATTATATAATATTATAATGTATACTATATAATATATTGTAATATATAACAGTTATAGTTATATACAATATATAATATAATATAATATACATATATTTATTATACTATAATATTAATTATAGTATATATTATATAATTTATGATAATTATAATAGGTATTACATAATATAAATTTTAACAATATTATATTTATAATGTATACATTTAAATATATAGTATAAATATAAGAATTATATATTTGATGATATTGTATAACTATAAATATTAGTATACAATATAATATATATATATATATATGAATAATCTATATATTATTATAAGTTAATAATTATATAAATATACGTTTTAATCATCATTTATAATATACATATTATAAATATTATAATATATTATGTATATACTATATTACGTACTTATAATATACATATATACATATATTAATATACATAATTATAATTAATACCATAATATAATATATAGTCTTATAGTAATATTAATATACAATACCTTATAAATTACATATTATATAATATAATTAATAGTATATATTATATACCATAATTGTACTATTGTATATATAATAATATAACAAGTACCTATATAATACATACAATTATATATATATATTATACATATAATATAGTACATTTTAAAAACATATATATATAGGTACTTGTTTCATATATGTATTAATATACATATACTGATAAATATTAATAATTATAAATCAAATTATAAATACCATTCTATTATCAATATAATATTATTATATATTACTTAACTATATTTGTATAGCTATAATATATATTAGTATAATTATAATTAATAATATATATAATGTAGACATATTACATAATATATTAGTATTATCATAAATATATATATATCATATTATTATTATTATGGTTAGATTCGGAAGAAAGTCAAAGTTATACATGAGAATCAACTGAAACCTTTCCAGCATCAAGTGGAACAGAGGAAGAGATAGATGATGTTTCAGTAATCCTTATGGCTCATACAAGAGAAAGTCAATCATTCACTGAAGAATCCAGATCAAAAGTATTATATTGCAATAATAGGTATATTTATAATGTATAATTATATAATATTAATAAGGACCTTATAATATTTATAAGTTATAATACTATAGTTATGAATACACTATATACATTATATATATTATACATTATTACATTATATGTTATATTATCTAGTATATATACTATTAATTATGTATATATATATATATATTATTCATAATTATGTTATATATATTATAAAATGTTATATATTTAATATATAAATACTTATCTAAATATTATATAGTACATATGTATACATTAATATAAACTAATTATATAAATATATTATACTATATATTTATAAATACTAATATATATGTATAAATAGTATAATTAGTAATTTATCTATATACATTTTAACTATATTATAAAATTATAATATAATTTATAATATATAATATCCAGCCACAAATCATGAACAATATGTCACACTGTTCATTCCTCCTGAATATATTGATACATGGAAGTGAGAAGGATACACCCACCTCCATATTGGAACCGTGAGGCTGGTATTATCGTACCATGGTAGAAGAGGGCTTCCCATAACAAGCTAGTATGGGAGCCCTACTCGTTCACACTCTTAGAGGACCATGGCCACCATGTATTCAAACTGCTTTGATCAGGTTGACTCTGAACTTC
Organism: Caryopteris x clandonensis; assembly: GCA_028749325.2. Lineage (NCBI taxonomy): Eukaryota > Viridiplantae > Streptophyta > Magnoliopsida > Lamiales > Lamiaceae > Caryopteris > Caryopteris x clandonensis. Next base: position 3,433,654 of record JAPYKT020000034.1, on the reverse strand, counting down.
CACTCCTTCTTCGACACTCTTAGCCTTATCGAGCAGAGCTCAGATCCACCAAGTAAAACCAATTGAAAGCATGGATTGTGATCTTCGTGTGAATTATAGGGACCGTTAGTCTTTTATAGGTTATAGCATACTTCTGATATATAAGATCCTCATAAGAGGCGAGTATAGAGCATACTTTATACTATAAGAATTATAAAATGGAGAATATGATGAGCCATAGACTGGCTTAAAGGCTTTAGAGAAGACAACGAAGAACTTAGAAACTCATAAGTATGGAAAATGGAGTGTTTATTTACTTTCGTGTGTTTTAGAATTGACTTAACTCCCCTATTTATAGAGTTTCGGGAATGAAGAGTCATGAACCCTTTCAAAGACACGTGTGAGAGTAGCAACCTTCATCAAATGACTTATCACTTTAAGAAGGTTTCATGTAGGACATGTCATGCTAGGTTGCATGCAAGACACTTATCTCAAAGACGCCTCACTAGATGAGATGTCATATCTAGGAAAGTACACAACTTTCCTTATAATATGGCTATTACATTATTTTAAACCTAAAATGTGGCGTTAAGTATGCAAGACATTTATCTCAAAGACGCCTCACTAGATGAGATATCATGTCTAGAAAAGTACACAACTTCCCTTATAACATGACTATTACATTATTTTAAACCTATAATGTGGCGCTAAGTACACCTCGCTAGATGAGATGTCATGCCTAGGAAAATACAAACCATATTTATTACAAGGTTTAAATTTATGATTGAACTTGTCTTGGGTCAAACTCGGGTTCATACTCAAACTCTTGATCTTGACTAATTCCCGATTGGTTTCATCCGAATTCTTCAGTGATAGGGTTGACTATGAATAAGGTATAAGTAAGTCCTTCAGTATCTTCATGTGGATGGCTTTTATTAGCAAAACATAGATGGACATAAAGTTCTCGGCGCTCTTCCTTATTATCTTGGATTGGACATATTAATTATATAAAAATGTAATATATTGATTTATTATAAGATACTATTATAATATTGTATATATAATATAATATTATTAATATATAATATTATATATTATATGTATATTTTATAATTAATATTCATAATTATAAAATTACATTATACATTATTTAATTAATTATTAATTCATATTATGACTATCATATAATACTACATATATATTAATTATAATATATTATACGTACTAATATTATATGTATATTATGTATATTAATACAATATATATGTATATAATATTATTAATATATCATAATATATTATTTATAATATATAATTACATATATTATAAATATATATATAATATATTATAATATAATAATATATTATATTATATATTAATAATATATTATATACTATATATTATATACATGTAACATATATTAATATATTATATACTATATAATGTATACATATATTATAATAATTATTATAAGACCCCTAATAATAAATACAACGACCCTCCTAATCCACCTCCACCAAAAATATCAATTCCATAAGAGGGTTATTCATGTAGACATGAAAAGAGACCATTACCTCCAAATCCCCGAGCTCCTCAACCATGTTTCATGTTCAAAAGCCGCAAAGATGATTTTCCTCCTCTAGAGAGACGCGAGGATCAAACTTCTAAGGTAACCTCAAGGCCTTATATTCAGAGTATCGTAGCATAAGCAAGTGGCCACTTACAGCCTCTGAGTCAAGAAGAGGAAGTCCTCAATTGGTAGACCACAAATGCTCGGGCACAAAATCAGTCACTACAAAGTATTGATTCTAAGGTAACTCAAGTTCTTGACAAGGTTCAAAATTCATATAATCAAATGAGTTACTTGCAGACCCAGCTTCTGAGAGTGGAACATAAGTTTATTTGGAAGATAACCCACTTGGATAGAGAACTCAGAAGCCTTATTGCAAATCGGCAGTATACCTTAGAGTTCAAATCAAAAGAAGCGAAGATTAGGCAACTCAAAAAGGAACTTACTAGGATCGAAGAAGATAAGGCAAAAAGAAGCTCAACCTTTCTGCCCCCTTACAAAGTCTCTACTTTTATGACTTCACCAACCTTATATCAATCTCCAAATGAGTCAAAGATAGAGTGCCAGTTGTATGCCAAACATTTTGGGATGATCTGCAGTATATCCTTACCACCTTCAAGACAGAAAGAAGCAGAAGTTGATCAACTAAAGGCTGAAGGTAAAAAAACCCATTAATGCTTTAATGGCCCATCCTATGTTCTCTGGTCTCCCAGGAGAAAAAAGTGATCCGGAAGAAAGTCAAAGCTACACATCAGAATCAACTGAAAACTTTCCAGCATCAAGTGGAACAGAGGAAGAGATAGTTGATGTTTCAACAATCCTTATGGCTGATGCTGGAGAAAGTCAACCCTTCACTGAACCTATTTCTGATGACTCGGATCAAGAGGCTACTGACAGACCATATGTTACACATCTTACTGAAAAGCAAGGTAATAAACCCTCCATTTGTACTTGGTTTTCATTTAATGATGTACCTATTCAAAAGCGAAGAGAAAATATGCATATACTATCAGTCTGGATAGATAATCAACTAAACAGAGAAGGAGCTGATTTAAGAACAGTTCTCAAGGAATTCACATCAAGGTTTCTTGGTGTCCTAAGAGAATGGTTCTTGAGTCTTAGAGAATACCGAAAATTACAATTGATCGATGCACCAACGCTAGCTGACGTACTTGGGGAGATACATAGAGAATTTATCGGTGAGATTTCTTTATACACGAAGGCTGTCTTAAGAATACTTCTCTATGAGGTGCTACTCGCTATTGAAAAAGAATCTGAATAGGCATTTCAAATGAATGTCTGAAAGATTCTACATTTTGAATGTCTATAATGATCCCAATCTGAAGAATATCTACCTTGCCTCTTTACCACAAAAGCTACAACCAGAAACTACGAGAATGTTTCAAGCCATGAAGAAAGACATGGCCCAAATCAGCATGGGACAAATCTATCAAACCTGCTTGGCTGCTCTAGAGAAACTCTGTAAGCAACAAAATCTCTTTAAAGAAATGATGGAGAGACCGAAGATTCCTAAAAAGGTATGTGATAAATCCTACCTTGAAATAAAATGTCATGAGAAAGCATGCCATTGTTCCAAAAAAGATTAAAATAAAAAAATAGAAAAAGAAAAGATAAGTAAAAGCTCAGAAGGACAAAGAAAAACCAAACATATAGATTTTTCCAAAGGAAGCCATTCAGAAAGAAGTCCACTGATGTTATCTATGTGGACAAAAAAGGCATTTCGCAAAAACCTGTCCTACGAAGAAAGGGAAAGCGGCTAAACTAGCATCACAAACCTTTCTCTATCATGAAGCAGATGCTGATGAAGCAGACACAGAATCTCTCTATTCAGAACAAGATGACCAGGATTCTGATACAGCCTTCGTCCTTTATGAGACATCTGATGAAGAAGATTTAGAAGAGAATGTCCCCATTCTTATGATGAACCAACCTACAATGTTGAGAACCAACATGATCATACAAGAAGGGATGCCATCACCTCATCTTGAAGTCAAGGTGCTACAGTCAAAGTATGACAGGCCTATCAAAGTGATCGGACTCCTTAATACAAGAGCATGAAAAACTATGGTGAACCCAAACATCCTTCCATACGAAGCTTGGGAGTCTCATCATGAATATTTCTTTGTTACAGATGGCCAAACCTTTGAATACATGGTGGCAATGATCGTCTAAGATTGTGAACGAGTGGGGTTCTCATGCTAGATTGGTATCAGAGCCAGGTTGCACTCCTCTTGTCGGTCAGAGAATATTTTGAGTAGTAGATATGTGCTTGAGTATACATAATAAGTATATATAATATAATTATATATAATATTATATATATACATATTATATTATATAACATATTATATAATATATTATAAAATATATAAATATATTATTTTAATAATATTATATAATATACTATATGTAACATATTATATATAGTATACTATTAATTATATATAATAATAATTATTATTAACATATAGTATTAGTATATATAATTATATGTATATTATAAATTATATTATATTATATATAATATAATTTATAATTTTATATTAATGTATGTGATATTAATAATTGTAGTATAATATAAGTATATAGTATAATTATATAATATTATTACAGAATTAATATATAATAATATTATGATATATTATATATTTATAATGCAGCATCTTCAGGAATAGTTGAGTATTGTACAAGGTTTTCTATTCTATACTATTATGATATATAATATATTACTATTATAATATTATACATATATATATTATATTATGTATTATTATAATATATTATAATACTAATATATTACAAATACATTATTAATATAAAATGTGATAATATACATTATAATACATAATATAATAATACTATAATATATTATAACACTATAATATGATATTATTAATTAATATAATATATTGTATAAATATAATGTATATTCATATAATTATAAAATACATTACAATATCTTATAAGTATATTAATATATTATAAGTATATTAAATTATAATATTGTATATATTATATGTTACCTAACTATTCAAGACCCAAGAGGGACTATCTTAAAACCAAATAGACTGAAACACAATTATAAGACAGGTGAGGAACATTTTTTTACTGAATTCAGGACTTTTACTAAGGACTCCCTTAGTTGTATAAGCTTACAAGAAAAACCCCACAAACTCCTGCGCCTTCACTCGGCATTACGGCAACAAGGGCACGAAGTATGCTTATACGACCGTGGGTAAACTCAAACTTGATTCAAACCTTCCTTATCCTATAATTGATTTTAATTATTTGATTTTAATCATATTTCCAGAACCTTAAAAAGTTTGGAACCATGTTAGTAGAAATATGAATAGTCATGCCATGATCTAACACTATGTTCTAGCCGGCCATATTCGGTGGCAGATAAAAAGATAAATTAAAAATTAGAGACAGAAAATAAAATTTAGACTTACACTGAAGTTGTGCTTAGAATGAAGTTTATTACAAATAGAGATTTGAAATATTTACAGAGGGAGGATTGAGAGAGAAAGAAAGGAGAGGTGAGAAAACTCAAGCGAGCCTCTGAAAAATGAGAACTACCTATTTATAAGGGAAGAGCCGGACATGAAAGCCCGGATTCCAAAATAAAAAATGAATAGTAAATCTTTACAAAGGCTACTTTATAAAAGTAGAAACTGAAAAATTTGTCAAAAGAGAACTAAAAAAAATGTGAATGTCATTGTGGATCTCGTGACTCACTGAAGACTTTCTTCTGGAGAGAAATTTTCTCTTTGAAATCCTAAATTTTGAAATCTGGTCTTCCAAAATCCTGTCTTGATGATTTGATAAGAACATTCAGACTGGGGAAAATATTTTTCCATGCATCTTCTGAACTTGCTATCTTGGAAATCCAATAACTCTCAAGCTTGATTATAAATCCTGGCAATTTTTTCACAAATTTTCTTAAGTTGATGTGGGTTGTGGACTTCTTCTATTAGAAGAGAAAGAGATTCCTTTCTGCATTCTGTCCAAATCTTCTCTTGATTTTGTTTCCATTAATCATATCAGAAACATCTCGGACAGCCAGAAATATGTTCTGAATTCATTTTGTCTCTTTGAGTAAAGAGTCTTTGAGCTCTTCAAGGGCTTCAAATAAAGCCGGATCGGGAATATCATCCTCTGGGTCTTGTGAATCTTGTAAAAGACTAGTGAACTGATTTTCACTAGTTTCAGATCTCATTGAGTTATCAGATTTTGAATCTGAACTAATATTTTTTGAAATATTCTTTTTAATTTCAGAAATAAATAGTTCAATCATTTGTTTCTGTGAGAGAATCCCAGAATATTTCTGGGTCAAAATCTTGAAAGGGCTTATATTATCAATTTTTTCTTTTTCTTTTTCTTCAAGATCTTGCTTATAAGCTTTGATCTTCTCATTTATTTTTTCAAATGTTTCTTCTGAAAATAATTTTCCAGATTCTGGGTCTATTCGCATCATTTTTTCCCAGAATTTGCAATGGCTGATACGCCACAGACAAGGAGCACCATAGTTTGTATAACCAACTGTTGGAGTCCACTTCCAGATCAATGGAATTCAAAACTCAATAAAGAAGAGACAATTTGTCTTTCTTTTAATAAAGTTTTCAGAATTTTTTTCCTGTATAACCAGAGACTGATATCCAGTCTTTCATAAGATTATGAAAAATGTCTGGCAAAATTTATGCCGATGGTCCAAATGTTCTCCACCATGTAAAGAACCAATTTGGAATCTGTTAGTGAAAAATATTTTGACAAACTTTGATAAACCAGGAGTGTTTACGCCACTTGTTCTCATATAAGAGTGTTTTTTCAAAACTTTCGATATAATCGAAGTAATTGAATTTGAAATTTAGGTTATGAACCTGAGAAAAGAATTCTTTTTCTGCTAATGGAGAAATACCCCATTCTTCAAAAGATATAATCTTTTTTATAATAATTTTGGAAAAGTTATAATCATTCCCTTTTTCTCCAGAGGAGAAATGATTAATCTCAACACTATTAGTGGAGAGAAGGAGATTTTCATAGAAACCTCTTTGTTTGTAAGAACCACACACGTATGACATGTTGGATAGATATCTTTCCATGATTGTCCATGGACTATCAACCCATTGAACATCTCTTTCTTCTATAAGAAGAATAATTTGTCGATCAATATTTTCGACAAATATTTTTTCTGATTCATCTTCTTTTGCTATATTAGCATAAGAAGTTTGAGTATTATCAGGGGAGATATCACACTCTTTTTGTTTTTGTTTTTGTTTCAAAAATTCTTGAAACTCATCTTAAAACCATTCGAGAAGATGTATATATGTATATATGTATATTAATATATTAATATAATTAAGATTTGGATAAACATCAAAATAGTATATAGGTATATTAATATATTAATATAATTAATATCAATATATATTAATATAATATATAATTATATTCTTATTATAATATATAAATAATACATGATATAGTACTATTAATAATTATTATAATTATATGTTATATAATTATTAATATGTGTATATAAATTAATATAATGTTATAATATATATTTATATATTATTATAATTATATAGGTATATTAATATATTATAATTGTATATTATATTTATCATATATTAACTATTACTTAATATATATAATATTATTATATTACTATTATAATACAATATAATATATATATATATATCATTAATAGGATATGTATGGTAATATTAACTATATACATTAATATATATTAATTAGGTATATATTGTAAAACATATATACATAATTAATATATTTATAATAATTTATTAATTATGTATATATGTATTCCAATATATACATATTTATATATTATAATATATACTATAATATATTAATTATAATATTATAATTAATATATATTATAGTATACTATATGTAATAGTATAATAATATTATATACTAATTTATATAATATATTATACTATAACTATTATAAATATATATGTACTATTATATAATTAATATTACATACTATATATATTATTTTAAACATAAAATGTGCCTTTAATATAATATATGTACAATATTAAATAGCATTAATAATATGTATACATTATGATTATATATTATATCATATAATAATAATATATTATAATAATATATATTATATTCATATCATAATATATAAATATATAATAATTATATATTACTTATTAATATATAATTAATAATATTATAATATATAATATGTATAATATTTAAAAAATGTATAGTATTAAAATTATAATTATTTTATATTAATGTTATAATATATAATATATATTTTTATTTACATATAGTATATATTATAAAATACATATATTTAATATATTTATAAATTAATATCTACTATTAATAATAATATATTTTATAATAATATATTATATTCATGTTATAATATATATATATATTATACAATATTATAATATATTATAATGTAATATATATAAATACTATTATAGGTATTTGTATATAATATTATATAACAGTTATATATTATAATAATAATATTATATAATATATGTTAATTAATATAGTTATATAAATTTATAATTTATATTAATATATTATTATATATTATACTATATATAATAAGTATTACATAATAGTATAATATATATTAATATACATAATAGTCGTACATATATTATTAATTATATATTATAATATATTTAATTAATAATATATAATATATATAATATATTATATATTAATCTAGATACATTTATATATATATATATATATTAATGTTATATTATGTATATATAATAATTACGATATAAATGTATTATACGTAATATATTAATATATTAATATAATATTATTAATAATTATATATATTGATTACCTATTAATAAAGATTATATGTAATATATTATAGATATAACTATTATATAAATATATTATATATATATAATAGACATAATTATTTAATTATATGTTATTAATAATTATTTTAATATATTATTATAGTTAACATATAATTAACAATTTAAATATATTATTATAGTTATTTAATTATATGTTATACGTTATTTAATTATATGTTATATGTTATATAATATACATAATTATTTAATATGTTATATATTATTAATTATTTAAATATATTATTATAGTTAACATAATTATTTAAATATATTATTATAGTTACCATATAATATTTAGTTATATAAATATATATATGTATTATATTTATATGATACAATATTTAATATTATATTATGTAATATAAATATAACATAATTATATAGTATTAATTATCCTATTATACTTATTAATTAATAAAAGTAATATTATAATTACGTACTATGTATATATATTATACTACATATTATTAGTATATATTAATATGTATAATAATTAGTTATAATATATCATGTTACAATATAATATAGTGTAATATACATTATAATATATTAATTATTATTATAATATATATGCTATTAATAGTACATATTAATTTATAAATATATGCATATATGTATTATATAATATATAATATATGTAAATATTAATATATATTATATATTATAACATTAATATAATATAATTATAATTATTAATATTATACATATTTATTAATATTATACATATTATATATTTTATAATATTATTAATTATCTATTTTAGTAACTAATATATAATTATTATATATATATTATAATATGAATATAATGTATACCTATTATAATATATTATTAATATATGAATATACCTATTATAATATATTATTAATATATGATATAATATACAATCATATTGTATACATATTATTAATGTTATATAATATTATACACATATGATATTAAGGCATGTTTTATGTTTAAAATAATGTAATATCCATGTTAAAATAATGGTTGTGCACTTTCCTAGACATAACATCTCATCTAGTGAAGTGTCTTTGAGATAAGTGTCTTGCATGTAACATAGCATGACATGTATAAATTCATAATATTTTAATAATATAGTAATATATTATAATTACTATACATGTAATATATAATTACTATGTATATTATAATATACTATAATATTATAATATTATCATATATAATACATATATAATATATTAACATATTATAATAATATTTATTAATATCATATCTATAGTATACATATTATATAACTAACATATGTATAATTATATTATAATATATAATAATGTATAATACTATTATATGTAATAATGTAATGCATAATATTATATTATAGTATAACATAATATATTATATAATTATGTTAATATATATTATAATATATACACATGTATACATATTATTATAGACATATACTATATTAATAATTATGTAATAGGTATATATAATATGTATATTATATTATATAATATATAGTATAATATTATATATATATTAATAGGTATATAATATATTATTAATAGTATATTATAAACATAATATTAATATATATTATATTTGAGTAGATTATTATACATATTAATAATAAAATACTATTATATTATAATAATACTATTAATTATATTACGTATATATTATATATATTAATATACATAATATAATTATATATTAATTTATATACATATTTATAGTATGTTATATATTAAAATTTTATAATATATATATATTTACATTATAATATAGTATGTTAATATGAGTTATAAATTATACATTAATATATAATATACTAATATTATATATGTATATTATTTATAATTATATCTATAGATAGTATATGTTAATATTATAATATATAATAATATATATGATGTACTATTATATATTATAATATATAATAGTATATCATATTATTAATAGGTGTCCTAAGAGAATATAATATTAATATCTTATAAATATGTTATATAATAATATTAATATATCACATATATTATATTATAATATTATATATGTAATTTTATAATATATTTATACTATTATTATAACATATTATATTATACATATATAATTATAATATATAATATATATGTAGTATTATATATGTATAATATAGTATATATGTTATATTATACATAATATATATTATAATAATATAATATATTAAAAATTATTACATATATACATATTTTTTAGTATATGATATTATATATAGTAATATATTTATAATATTATAATATACTAATATATTATAATATACTATAATATATTATATATAATATAATAATTTATTATATATATTATAATTATATTATAATATACACATATGTAATTATTATAATATACTATAATATATTACATATAATATAATAATTTGTTATATATATTATAATTATATTATAATATATACATATGTAATTATACTAACTAATCTTATATAAAATTATAATAGTATATAATTTTATTTAATATTATTATGATATACACATATTATATTAATAAATTATACATTAATAATATACTATTATGTATATACTATATATATAATTATATATTATAGTATGTATTAAATTAATACATATAGTTTATACCATACATATATAGCATAATATATATTAATATTATATTAATATGTAATTATATTAGTATAATTTAATATATATAATTATACATATATATTAGTATGTAATTATATGTATGATATATAATATATTATTATATGTATAAATACTTTAATATGAATAATATAATACATAAATTATATATATAGTAGTATATATAATATTATATATGTTATAATATATCTATCAATAGTATATGTATATTATATATTGTTATCATATTATAAAATATACTAATATATATATATATATATACATTATAACATACGTCTAATATATGTATTATAATATGTATACTATGTTATAATTATACTATACATATGTCTATATTAATATTATATATATTATGATATGTGTATTAACTATATATATTATTAATTATATAATGTATATTATAATATATATTATTAATTAATATATATTATATAGTACTATAATATTATTATTACATATTATTAATTATACAGATAATATATTATATAATACATTATATATTATATAATATATATATATATACATATATACTCAAGCAACCTACTATAATATAATATAATAATGTATAGTATATATGTTATTAATGTTATATGTATATTATTATAATATTAATATTATATTATAAAATTATAATATTTATTATACTTTTTATACTTATAATAAACATATATTATAATAATAAATATTAACATATTTGTAATATTATAGTAACATAAGTATATACTATGCATTATTAAATTATATTATATTAGGTTGCTTGAGTATATATGTATATGTATTATATAATATATTATGTATTACATATTATACTAATATTATAGATATAAATACTATATATATTATATAATATATATAACATATATATATTTATATATTATATAATATTTAAATATATTATAATATAACATTATAATATATACCTATATTTATAATTATATATAATTATAATATATAAAATATTACATTATATTAAGGATTATATATTAATATGTATATGTATATGTATATTAATGTATAATATATTTATACCAATCTAGCACGGGAGCCCTACTCGTTCACATCCTTAGAGGACCCAGGCCACCATGTATTCAAACTGTCTTAAGCAGGTTCACTCTGAACTTTCACTCCTTCTTTGACACTCTTAGCCTTATCGAGCATAGCTCAGATCCACCAAATAAAAACAATTGAAAGCATAGATTGTGATCTTCATGTGGACTTTAGAGACCATTATACTTTTCTAGATTATAACATATTTTTTATATACAAGATCCTCATAAGAGGCGAGTATAGAGCATACTTTATACTATAAGGATAATAAGATAGAGAATATGATAAGCCACAGACTGGCTTAAAGGCTTTGGAGAAGACAACTAAGAACTTAGAAACTCATAAGTATGGAAAATGGAGTGTTAATTTATTTTCGTGTGTTTTACAATTGACTCAACTCCCCTATTAATAGAGTTTCGGGAGTGAAGAGTCATGAACCCTTACAATGACACGTGTCAAAGTGGCAGCCTTCATCAAATGACACCTCACTTTAAGAAGGTTGCATGTAGGACATGTCATGCTAGGTTGCATGCAAGACACTTATCTCAAAGATACCTCACTAGATGAGATGTCATGTCTAGGATAGTACAAAAGAAACCTTATAACATGGGTATTACATTAATTTAAAAATAAAACGTGGCTTTAAGCACGCCTCACTAGATGAGATGTCATGTCTAGGAAAATACAAGACTACCCTTATTATATGGGTATTTATTACAAGCTTTAAATATATGATTGAACTTGTCTGGGTCAAACTCGGGTTCATACTCGAACTCTTGATATTGACTAGTTCTAGGTTGATTTCATCCGAATTCTTCAATGATAGGGTTGACTACAAACGAGGTAAAAGTAATTCCTTCAGTATCTTCATATGGATGGCTTTTATTGGCAAAACATAGATCGACACAAAGTTCTCGACGCTCTTCCTTATTATCTTGGATTGGACACTTGATTGTCTTCCATTTATAGTGTAGGGGGACTGGACAAAGTTCTTCTTGGATTCCTGTAGAATATGGCCTATGAAAGAGGAATATGACATGAGGGTCTTCATCATCCTAATATTCATTTTTGAGCACTTGTATCCATTCTTTCACAGTTGCATACAATAGCAGGAATGCCCACCAGAGGGTAGAGTCATTTTCAGTATCGAAAAAGATGAATGTATCTCATACTGGGAACTCAATCGGACGAAAGTATAAGGTGGACAAACACCATAGGTACTATAAACCGTTGGAGGTGAGATCTTTAGAAAGATCACCATGTATTATGTGCAAGAATGGTTTCTAGAAATGATAGCAGGCTTGTTCCTCTTGGATTCCTTCTTCAGAAATATATTTTGATAGATATCGAAACAAATTCGCAGTTGCATGTTGTCAGATATCTCCAAGAGTTTTGAAAGGCTCATCACGAGGAGAAAATGATAAATAAAGATTGATAAGATGGATGGGAGCTTGTCTCCAAAAACTGAATTTGGAAGATATTATCTTCTTTTATTTTCCCGTCTTAAAGATAACGGGCAGCACCTTGGTAGATGATATGAGTTGAACCTGAAATTGTCAGGAGAGATATTCAAGCACAACATTGTCCTTGCCCTTTATGTGTTGGACTTCAAACTAGTATTTTGAAAACCAGTCTTTGAGTCTGAGTAGCTGTTTTTCAGGGACTCCTTTATTCTTGAGTTCCATAATCGCTGGAAAGGATGTATTATCCAGTTAGATAATGAAATTGTATCCCACTAAATGGAATTCAAATATTTTAATTTCATATTTGACAGCTAATATCTCCTTGTAGACAGCGTGATAATGTGCTTCAGATTCTTTGAATTAGCCGCTGGCATGTCCACAATAATGAAGTTTCCCACCTTCGTTTTCTAATAAGATTGCTCCCTAATAATCATCACTGGCATCTGTTTGTAAGATCCGTTGGCCATCTCCAGGAATTCTCAAGGGTGAGACCTTTTGACACACTTCTTTAAGATGTTTGACTGCTGCAGTTTGATCGACATCCCAAGGAGGTGGACTTTTCCTTAGAAGCTTTGACAATTTGCTTGTATAGGCTGAAAATTTGGGGATAAAATCTTTAAGATAGTTGACGATTCCAAGAAACTATTGAACCTGTTTAAAAGATAAATGCTCATTCGGGAACTTAAGTAGTTCTTTCAATAGGTGTGATCCTGGTTCATACTCCCATCCTCAATCTTTATGCCCAGAAAATCAATAGATTTTTGCTTGATCATACTTTTCTTTTCGGATAACATAATACCATATTTTTGTACCAAGTCTATGAATATGTTGAGAAGTTGTTATGTTCCTCTATATTTTTAGAATATAAGAGGATATCATCTATGTAGACAATGGTACTGTTTAGTATAGGTTCGAAGATTTTCATCATGGTCTTTTGGAAAAGAGATGGTGCAACTTTAAGACCAAATGGTAGAACTGTCCGTTGGTATTGAGCCGTGGGTAGGTAAAAAGTTGTTTTATACCTTTCAGCTTGGTGTAAACCCACTTACCAGATACCAGATTTAAGGTCAAATTTGGAAATGATTTGGGTTTTTGAGAGGTAAGAGAACATGACTTTTGTCTTGGGCAAAGGGAATTTATCATTAAGCAAGTAATAGTTGAGAGGTTTGTAATCAATAACTAACATCTTCTTTCCTCGAACTTGTTCTGCTCTCTTATTGACATAAAAAGCTGGGCAAGCCCAATTTGAGTTGGTGGCTTCAATTAGGCCCAAGGATAATAGTTCGCTGCATTCTTGTCGGGCCAAATTTAGCTCTTCTGGTGTCATGCCAGGATGCGTGGCTTTAGTGGCATTAATATCATCATTCTTCTTACAAGGAAGTCGAACATAGAATTCTGAGTTCTTCCAAAGTGGATGAGGATTGGTGAAGTCTGCATGTGACTCGGCATAACTTTTTTTCAATCTTTTGATAAGTGGATCAAGTTTTGGTATCTCCTTTACTGTGAATAGCTTTTGTGTTGGTGTGAATGGTAGGAATGTCCTCTTGTATTTGACTCCATGAAAAAATATTTGTAGCTTCTGAGCTTTGAAGAAGACATCAAAGCCCATTAAGAAATCATGTCCGTGAAGTTTGCTTCCGTTGACTTTGATCCAGACAACACAGTCTGGAAGGATTTGAATTCCGACTGGTTATTTAGATATCAAGGCAGTATGAAAGGTTTGGCCATCGGCAGCAAAGAAATATTCATGATGAGACTCCCAAGCTTCATATATATTATATTATATATAATATATATATTAATAAATAATATTAAATATTTATTATAATATTAATAAATATATACTATATGTAATAGTTATATACATAATACTATATTATTATTAATATGTACTATAATACCCTATAATATATTGTATATACTATTATATAATATAAATAATAATTATATAATATGCTATATAAATATGATTATATAATATATGTATTAAGTATATAATTATATGTAGTATATACAATATGTTATACATTATATATTATAACATATTCATTATTTATACATATATATACTAATATTAATATACTATACGATATAATATTATTATGTTATATACATTGTATATAACATAATAAATAAATATATATATAATATATGATTATAATATATAATTATCATATACTTTACTATATATATTAATCCATATTATATGTTTATATTATATGTATAATATTCATAATATTAATAAATATATAATTATATTAATATATAATCATAATTAATATAATACTACATTATATATACTTAATTGTACATATTATGTAATTATAATATGTATTATAATTAATGTATATAATACATATTATATATATATTTATATTATATAATATGTATGATATTATAATTATTAATAATATTCATTTATATAACTATTATAATTAATATAATATATTTATAATAACATTATAATACATATTAGTATAATTATATTATTAACTTAGGATATATCGTAATATTATTATAATATATATAAATTATATATTATATAATTAGTATAAAATTAAAAATTATATAATTATTATAATTATATAAATATATAATATATATATAAGTGATAATAATAAATAGGTATTTGTATATAATATTATTTAATAGTTATGTATTATAATATTTATGTTTAAAATAATGTAATACCCATGTTATAAGGGTAGTTGTGTACTTTTCTAGACATGACATCTCATCTAGTGAGGCGTCTTTGAGATAAGTGTCTTGCATACAACCTATAGCATGACATATCCTACATGTAACCTTCTTAAAGTGAGGAGTCATTTGATGAAGGTTGCCACTCTGACACGTGTCTTTGTAAGGGTTCATGACTCTTCACTCCCAAAACTCTATAAATATGGGAGTTGAGTCAATTGTAAAACACACGAAAATAAATAAACACTCCATTTTCCATACTTATGAGTTTCTAAATTCTTAGTTGTCTTCTCCAAAACCCTTAAGCCAGTTTATGGCTCATCATATTCTCTATCTTATTATCCTTATAGTATAAAGTATGCTCTATACTCGCCTCTTATGAGGATCTTGTATATCAGAAATATGCTACAACCTAGAAAAGATTAACGGTCCCTATAGTTCACACGAAGAGCACAATCCATGCTTTCAATTATTTTTCAAAAGATTACGAACAGACCATATGTGACACATCCAACTGAAAAGCAAGGTACTAAACCCTCCATTGGTCCTTGGTTTTCATTTGATGATTTACCTATTCAAAAGCGAAGAGGAAAGATGCATATACTATCAGCCTGGAAAGATAATCAGCTAAACAGAGAAGGAGCTGATTTAAGAACAGTTCTCAAGGAATTCACATCAAGGTTTCTTGGTGTCCTAAGAGAATGATTCTTGAGCCTTGGAGAATACCAGCAATTACAATTGATCGATGCACCAACGCCAGCTGACGTACCAGGTGAGATACAAAGAGAATTTATTATATTAATATATATTAATATTATATATGTTTATTTATATATTATATATTAAGAATTATTATAATATATAAATATACATATACATATATTATAATAATTATAATATTATAATTATTAATTATGTATTATGTATTATAGTGTACATAAAAATATATAATTATAATATATATTAATATTTATGGTATGTTAATATTATTATATTATTACTATTATATATCATATTATAATTTTAAATAATATAATATATTATATTCCTTGTTATTATGTATAATATATAATTATACATATTATATTATGTAATTAATATATTTTATATTATTATATATGTTATGTCATACAATATATATTATATAAATATTTTATATGCTATTATATATTATATATAATAACAATATATGTATTATATATTATATTAATTACATATTTATATATAATATATATTAATTATATAATATATATTAATAATATTAGTATATATATTATATATTATTATTATATAGTATTATATATAATATGCATATAAATTATAATATATGTAGCTGATTAATTAACATATAACATAATATTATATGTATAATTAATATTAACAGCTATAATATGTATAATAATTATATAATATACTATAATATTTTAATATAGTATATAATTATATTAATTTATATACATATTAATATTATTAATTTAAATTATAATTATTATATACATATATTATGTATACATATATAATACATATAATATTATTAACCCTATAACATATATTAATATATTATAATGTTTACTTATATATTAATTAATATACAATTAATAATTTATAATATAACATATTATATTTATTTCTATAATTATATAATATATATAATAATATGTATATTATATTATATACATATATTATAATGTAATTATAATATATTCTGCATATTATAACATAATTATACATTATAAATATTAATATATATTATAATTATATATTTTTATGTATATTATAATACATATTATATTATCCTATGATATGACATGTGTATAGATACTACATTATATACATATATATACATATATATATATTAATTTAAATTCGTTTGTTGTATTATATTAAATTAGTTTTTTATACTCTAAAATATAATACAGTTCCTTTATTTAAGGAAATTAAATAAGTTAGATATATCATTAAAAAAATTTAATGAGGTGTAATATGATGTAGAGATAAACTATAATATATATATATATACATTCAGGTTAATAGGTAGGTATGAGATATATTTTTTCAAATCTTGTAATATTACTAAATCAAATATTGAAGTTATGAAAATTCAGTTTAATAGATAGGTATTGCTGAAAATTCTAGGAATCAGTTCAATAGGTTGGTATATATCCATATTCTAAATATATTATAAATATATTAAAATGAATGTTTATTGGTTAATAATATAACAACATTTCTTAAAAATTCGTCTTTCCATTTGTGGAAAGAAAAATTGGCGAAAAAAATGATAATAACAAATATAGAAACCATCAGTTTGTTATTATATATATAGATATAGATATATATAAAATCAATTAAAACTTGAATAATTGAATAGAAATCATAGTACATTTCTATTATTTATATGTCACATGGTAATATCTCATACTCTTTCCAGGCTTAAATCTCGTCCACAATTTTAATAAAATTATTAACTTTTTTCTATAAAATTTTTAAAAATTATGGATAAATATATTAATATGTATGGATGATTGGTAGGCAATCATTTTTGTTAATGGTTATCATTCAGTTTGTAGGATTATTTGATTTGGACTTGGGAATTTGCCTCTATATAATCCTTTGAAGCCCAATCATAGTATTGCTAAAGATTATATATATATATATATATATATATATATATGTATATATTGGGTGCGGCTATTCCACCCCGAATTATTTATATATACTTTAAAATAATTTGGACAAAATTAAAAATAACTAAAATGATTAAAATATCCTTATATATACATAACTGATATAATTTATGTATAACAATATAGTTTGAACATCTTAATTATTGTTCTAATGTATGTGCCTAACAGAAAATAATTGTTCAATTTGCCTGAGGCCCGTTGGAAAAATTTAACCTAACACGTGAAATAGTGCTTGGCAAATTTTGCGGTACACTACTTCAACTGTTTGCAAAGATGTTTTGAATAAGGATTAGGCCAACATGTTTGTCCTTTTCGACAGCTAAGGTTTAAACACGAGTAGATGTGTTCGACAGATCAGGTTTGATTATATACAAACAGACCTACGATGGGTTCAAAACAAAACGTCGAAAAACCAAACCCAACACAAATGTTCTAAACAAAACCCTTCATTAATGATGTTTGATTGAAAAATACGAACTTTCGATGATGTTCGATTTATTTGGATGACATGTTTATTATCTTCTTCTTCTTCTTTTTTTATACTTTGTTTTGCTAATTAAATGGGTATAATTGTTTTAAATAGGTGTGTTTAGTAAAAAGAAGATAAAAATAAATTTTAAATGAGACATATTTAATTAATGAGGTATATTTAGAAAATTTGGGATACAATAGGCACAAGGATTTGACATATATAGATAATGATAAGAAATTCAATATCATAACAGAATATCACTATACTAATGTAAGAAATCAATTATAAAAGTTTATTAAATATTAAAATTATAATCTTAATCTTATATAACAAATTATAAACTTCATAATCTTTTATCAAATTTTAGATTACAAATAGAACAACTTTTTAAAGCTTTAGTTCTAATAATATAAGCAGGGTTTTTTTTCAAAATAATGCAAAAAAAAAAATATATTATGAAATAGGCATGTTTTGGAACAGTTTTTAAAAATAGGTAAAACGTCACTGACATATATATATATATATATAACCTGTATTATATATATATATTTTTTAAATATATATTCTTATTAATATATATATATATATGTATAAATTTATAAAATATATATTTATACTCTAAATTAACATTTTGAATATATATATATATTATATTTTATTTATTCAGTAAATATATCAAAATAAATATTAAAATATAATTAATAAAATTAAAAAATTATAATTTTATTTAAGATAATAAAAAATATTTAAATTTGTTTTTATAATATATATATTTATATATGTATTTATAAAATATATATTTTGAATATGTATATCTATATATATATTTTTATTAAGTAAATATATAAAAATATATATTAAATTATAATTTTTAAAAGTAAAATGTTATAATTTTATTTAAGATAATAAAAAAATTTGTTAAATTAAATAATAAATTTTTATTATTAATTCATATTTTTTAAATTAATAATATATATATAATAATAACAATATATAAATTTATATATATATATATATTCGGATATTATATATATTATTTTTTATAAATATATATTTTATAAATAAATATATATATATATGTATATATAATATATAATATATATAACTAAAAATGTCACCTTAGGTGACGTTTATAGTATTTTTTTTTAATTTCGTATATATATATTTATGTATTATTATTATATATATATGTAATTTATTTTGAATATGTATATATATTTTTATTTATTAAGTAAATATATAAAAATATATATTAAATTATAATTTTAAAAAGTAAACTGTTATAATTTTATTTAAGATAATAAAAAAATTTATTAAATTAAATAATAATTTTTAATTATTAATTCATATTTTGAAAATAAATAATATATATAATAATAATAATATATAAATATGTATATTTTTTCGGATATTATATATATATTATTATTTATAAATATATATATATATATGTATCAACCTAAAAACGTCATCTTAGGTGACGTTTTTAAAAAATGTCACCTTAGGTGCGTTTTTTGTAATTTTTTTTAATTTGTATATATATATTTATTTATTTATATATTATTATTATTATATATATATTATTTATTTTGAATATGTATATATATATATATACATTTATTTATTAAGTAAATATATAAAAATATATATTAAATTATAAATTTTAAAAGTAAAATGTTATAATTTTATTTAAGATAATAAAAAAATTATATTTAAATTAAAAAATAAATTTTAATAATCAATTCATATTCTAAAAATAAAGTAATATATATATATATTAATAATATATAAAAATGTATTTGTAAAAAAATAAAACGGATAAAAACTGTACATGTATTTATTATTTATGTACAATCATATCACACTTTAATTTTTTTATCAAAGTGATAAAATGTGCTGGCATGCATCTTGTCAAATTAAATTTTTTGCAGGCTTTTGTCAACTCAAATTGAGTACATGCTTGACTTCCTTGGCCTGAATGCTTATAAATAACTATCTTCTTCTCTCTGAACTCATAATTTCAATTAAGTTAACATTTTTTTAATTTTTTTCTTTTATTATATATAGATATATATTTATAAAATATATATATTCTAAATATATTTATTGAATATTTATATATATATATATATTTTTATTAAGTAAATAAAAATAATTGAATAAATGCGACATTTTAAAAAAATGGCAAGATGACGTTTTTTTATTTGTTTTATATATTATATATAGATATATATAATTTTATTTATTAACTAAATATATAAAATATATTATAAATAAAATATATATTAAGTAACATCATAATAATTTACTTTTGAAATTTATGATTTAAGATGAAAAAAATATTATTTAAAATAAAATATAATTGAATTGTCGTTATTTCTTTATGTTAATCAATCACTTTTTTTTTTCAGTTTTCAGACTCTCGTGAATTGTCAGTTTTTACAGAGTCTCGTGAATTGAATTCAGTTTTTTAGCGTGCACGTCTTCTCAAATTATATTAAAATATGTACTGCAGAGTCTCGTAATTGTCTCGATGACAAATTTGCAATAAAGATTTATTGTTTTGTTTGTTGTGTTTTTTTAGGATATGTTTATTCGGTATAATAGTTTGTTGTTGTGTAATATATATGTTATATAATAATAATGAACTTTATTTATTAAATTATTTCATAATTTTTACAAACTTAAGATACCTATATATCACTGTATACAATAATTAATACAATAATACCATTACAATGCTCATGAAAGTCCAACATTTCAAATAGCAATCATAGCTAAACCAATTCATTTTATTGCCTAGTTGAGGAAGATGGTCCACTGACGACATCATTATCTTCAAAATTGAAAAGCTTCTCAAGTTGGTCGAAGAATGGCTCATCATCAATTAGGTATGCAATTGTATTTGTCATTTTGGGATCACGGTCCTATAAATGTAAGAATAAGTAATAGAAGTGTGAAATATATATTTACAATGAAGAAAATAAATGCTTGCTTAAAGTATAGAGAAAATTACCCATAAACGCAAAAAATAGTCTTTATGGTTTATATACCGTCTTTCACCAACCATATGAACTCCGGCCATCATTATCATTTTTTTGAATGTGTAGTGACGCGATTGTAGCAAATCAACCCGCCTTTTCACGTCAGCGTAAGAGAAGTTACGCTCCTTGAATTGGTTCTTCAACACATTTCTTACGTTCAACAAGCAGTTGCTATTATGGTTACCAATTTCCCAATCACCTGCTTCGACGTCCTTCACAAGAGTATCCACAAGCACGGTCTCCATTTCCTTTGTCCAGTCGGTGTTTGAGTAGAACTAAGCTTCAAACAAGTTATAGCATTTTGATTGTGGAGGAAGAGGAGAGAATTCTAGGGGATGATCCATATTTGTAGGTAAGTAAAATCAGTCACCATACACGTATTTATAATGCTTTCTTCCTGGGTCCCTTAAATTTTTTTTTTTTTTTTTTTGCTTTTGGGCATAAAATTAATAAAATTGTTGATGGGACGTTTGTATTCATTTGATATTAACATATAAAAAAATGTAGAAAGCATACGTAAATGAAAGCAGGTAAATGATATTAACATATATATATATATTTGATACTTCAATAATTTATATATTTATATATATATATTGGTTTCTTTTTTAGGTGACGTTAAAAAAAATTCGAAATTAAATTACACATATATCAATACATGAAACTCCACATATAACATGTTTTTTTTCCTTTAACATAATCACTTACATTACACAAATCTTCATGAGGTTTCTAGATGATATTAGAAATCTTCAGATTGTGAGCTTGCTTGATGAGTTTCTTGTGTTTGCAATGTTTGAGAATGTCGAAGAGGTTGTTGACTGGTTCCTTCTCCTTGTCGACGAGCCTATCTTCTCCTAGCATGTTGTCTAGCTCGTGCCTGAGGCCAATCCATCTCATTCGAAATTCGCAACCTTCGATTTCTTCCTCGGTGATACATATTTCTTAAAGTGGTGTCATGAAATAACTAAAAATCAGGCTCATCCCAATATTCCTCCCCTAAATAGGGTTGGAATGCAGCAGCATATGTTCGCTTGTAGTTTACCAAGCGATAATACGGTTGCACAAATGAAGTAGCATTAATCTGTAAATCAGCGCATACACTCATCACATGCGAACATGGAATACCATATAAGGTCCACTTACCGCAAGAGCAGTCTCTAGTAGAAAGCCTAACAGCATGCATGTGGCCCCCTTTGCCTGGTCTTGGTTTCGTGACCACCATAGCAGATTGCTCATGGTAATCGATCTGGGTAACCACATGACCCACAGACATATGCGACCAATACTGATATTTTAAATGAGCAAAATCAGTATATGATTGTGCATTACTCTGCATTCTCCTCACAGTTTTTTTCCGTTCTCTAAAATATGCAACGCATCGCTTGAACGTGATCTCCACTATAGCTGTTAGAGGAAGACGTCGAGCACCCTTAAAGACACTATTAAATGATTCAGACACATTAGTGGTCAAAATACCATATCGCCAGTCACCATAATGCGCGAAAGCCCATTGTTCTTTATTGATTTCATTGAGATACAAGTACGCAGCCGGATTTAGATTTCTGATTTTATTCATAACACTGTTATGCTTAATGATTTGGTGTTCAGATCCAGCCCGCCAACACAGATCTTTCAATTGCACATCTTTAAAATGCGAATTGAAATTTGAACAAATATGTCTCAAACAAAAAACGACTCACTCCATGTGGGGCATTAAATGTTGGTCGCTACCGGAAGTACTCCATTTACCTTCGCGGTGCTTCTCGGACATGTGCGAGCTCAATGTCCACTGATTTTCTTCTCATTTGTGGAGTTCCATCATCCAGAAAGAGTCTTACGTCAACTTCGAATGTTGCAAGACATACCTAATCGGACCCTCTTGATGACTGGAAGACGAACGTACATCAGAATGATCGTAAAGGGCGTAAAAATGCCAATTGGATGGACATACACGTGAAGTATGTTCATCAGTGGAATCAAAGACATGAGTATCTCACAGGAACCCAATTTGTAATGAACCCAACGACGACACCCGATTACTATAATTGGTATAAATCGATTACACGCCTTTTTATATCCCCTGTAGTTACCCATGAAATAATGGGAATAAAAACTGGAGATGCTTCACTGATGCACTACATTATTTTCAGGTGTATTTTATTTTTTGATTTTTATTCATATGTTGCTTTCAATTTATTATAATCATATTTTATTTTCTTAACTATTTTTCTTTCTTATTTTTAAATAAAAAGTTCATCCATCTCTTTCATTTTTTGTTTGATTGTTCTTGTGATTTTCTATTTCAAATTTTGTGATATTATTATATTTAATTGGCAATTTGCTTAATATTTTTATCCCTAATTTGACTGTGTAATTGATAATTTTTACGAGATATGTTCAAATCTTTATTTTCTTTAATCTGCTCACATCTCTATTTTAAAATAATAATTTCATTCAACCTTCTATAAATCGTAGATATGATGCTTATGAATTTGTAAACGAGAACTAAATTACAAATCCACACCTTTTACAATATATTATATAACTTGAATATATGCTTATATTATAAAATATAAAAAAAACATATCTTTTGTGTATCGCATAGGTCTCACACTAGTATACATTATATTATAATAATTAATATCTATTAATTATAACATATTAATAGATATATACATTATATAAATATATATAATAACATATAATTATAATATATTATATATTATGTGTAATAGCTATTATAATAATATTACATAACTATAATAATATTATAGTTATGTATATTATGATAACAATATATTCATATATATATATATATATTATAATATATACTACAAATATAATATTATAATAGTATTAATATATAATTATTATAGTTAATATATATTAATTATATATAATTATTAACATATAGCTATCATATATAAAAATATTTATAATTACATAATATTATTATTATAATACTATACAATAATATATATATATATATATAATACATAATCATATAATATAGCATTAATTATATATGTATATACATATATACGTACTATTAATTATTAATAACATAGTATAATTATATATATTAATAATATTATATAGTATACATATATGTTATTAATGTTATATTATTATTATAATTATCACATACATATTATTATTATTATTTATACATATATATTAGTCCTTATATTGTATACAGAAGATATGTACTATTATATAATTAATATTACATACTATAGCTATTATTTTAAACATAAAATGTGGCTTTAATATCACATATGTATAATATTATGTAACATTAATAATATGTAAATATTATGATTATATATTATATCATATATTAATAATTTCTTATAATAGGTATATATTATAATAATATATTATATTCACATTATAATATATATATTATAAAATATTCTAATATATTAAAATGGAATATATATAAATACTATTATAGGTATTTGTACATAATATTATATAATAGATATATATTATAATAATATTATAATTTATACTAATATATTTTTATATATTATATAGTATATAATATGTATTACATAAGAATATAATATATATTAATTAATATATAATAGTTATACATATATTATTAATGATATATTATAACATATATAATTAATAATATATAAAATATTTATAATATAATATATAATATGTATTATATTATACATAATATATTATATATTAATCTATATACATTTATATATAGTTTATATTATGTATATATAATAATTATGATATAAGTATCTTATATGTAATATATTAATATATTAATTATTAATATAATATTATTAATAATTATATATATTGATTATATATTAATAAATATTATATATAATATATTATAGATATAACTATTATATAATTATATTATATATAATATACTAAATTATATAATTACGTGTTATTAATAATTATAATATATATGTATAATATAATTAATAATATACATTAATATCTATTAATATATTAATAATATATATTATAATATATGTATTATATTTATATAATATAATATTTAATATTATATTATGTAATATAAATATAATATAATTATATAGTATTGATTATCCTATTATACATATTAATTAAAAATAGTAATATCTACATATATTAATAATATTATAATTACGTACTATGTATATGTATTATAGTACATATTATTAGTATATATTAATATGTATAATAGTTAATTAAATATATCATGTTATAATATAATATACTGTAATATACATTATAATATATTACTTATTATTATAATATATATGTTACTAATAGTAGATTTTAATTTCTAAATATATACATACATGTATTTTATAATATATACTATATGTAAATATTAATATATTATATTTAATATAATATAGTTATAATTATTAATATTATACATATTTATTAATATTATACATATTATATATTATAATATGAACACAATGTATTATTATAATACCTATTATGATATATTATTAATATATGACATAATATATAATCATAATGTATATATATTATTAATGTTATATAATGCTATACATATATGATATTAAAGCCACATTTTATGTTTAAAATAATGTAATACCCATGTTATAAGGGTAGTTGTGTACTTTCCTAGACATGACATCTCATCTAGTGATGTGTCTTTGAGATAAGTGTCTTGCATGCAATCTAACATGACATGTATAAATTCATAATATTATTATTATATAATAATATATTATAATAACTATACATATAATATATAATTATATTATGTATTATAATGTATACATATATTAATTATTATATACTATTATCTATTAATATACATATACTATAATATATATTATAATATATGTCCATAGTATATTAATATATATATACACACATTAATATTATATTCAAATTATATGATATTATACTATACATCATTTTTATATAATATATACATAAATAAATAAACACCATAATGCTATATATTATAATATATAATAATAATTAAAGGTATTTAATATGATATATTATACGTATATATAGTTAACATATTTAATAATATATTATAATATATATTAATAATCATATGTTTAGTATAATATAAATTAATTATAATATTATAATATGTATAATGTATGCTAATATATATTATAATTAATACATTTGTTATAATATGTATAATAGTATATAATAGTATGTATATATATGTTAATATATATTATAGTATATTAATAATATATTAATATAATAATATATGAACACCATATAATATCAAAAATTATAATATAGTATGTAAAATTATAATAATTATAAATATATTGTACATTAAATATATAATAATAGTATACACATTATTAATTATATATAATTTATTATAATATATATTACATATATTAATATATGATATGTATATATTATAATATTAATAAAATTATATTAATATGTACATACTATATATAATTATATATAATACATAATTATATAGTATTATATATGTATGTAATATTATACATTATAGTGTACATATGTAGTATATATTAATATAATAATATATATATATTATGTATACATATAATATACATATATATTTACGTATTATTTATACAATTAACAATTATAATATATTAATTGTAATATTCATAATATGCTATATTATAATATATACTATATAATTATTAATATATATAGTATAATGTATATATATATTAAAATTATATGTATATACATTATACTATATAATATATTAATAATTATTATAGTATATAGTATATTACTACATATATAATAATTTATTAGTATTATAAATATATTATTATAATAATTATATAATAATATATGTAATTAATAAAATACATATATATTATAATACATTAATAATATTAATTATAATTATTATAATATTATATATCTAAATAATAGTATACATTATAGTGTACATATCTAGTATATATTAATATAATAATATAATTATATATTAGATTATTATATGTATATATTACATGTTTATATATGTATAAGATATTATGTATATATTAATAAAATTAATACATATATAATTAATATTATATGTATTTTAATATGGTATAATATATAATATATATATATAATAATTATTATATCATATGTTACACTATCCATATAATATTAATATGTATACTATATTAATAATAATATAGTAATATATATATTATACAATATAATATATGTATCATAACATAATTATTAATATACTATATAAATAATTATATTAGTATTATATACATTATATAAATACTTATTAAGATAATAATATTATAATACATATGTATTATATAATTATCATAAATAATGTATACATATTAATATACTATTAATACATATACTATATGTAAATATTATTAATATATACTTATATTAATTATATGTATATATATTTATTAATGTATAAATATATCAATAATACATAGGTAGAGTATAGTTATTATATATTAATATTAATATTATACATATAACATATATTATAATATTATCTAATAATATTATATAATTATTATATTATATATATTTATAATTATAATATTATATATAATTAAAATTATTATATTAATTATAAGATATGTATATAATATAATACTATTAATTATCTTAATATTATGTATATATTATAATTATTATGTATGTATTAATATAATTATTATTGAGTACGTGATATTATAATGTATTATTAATTTTTTATATATTATACAAATATAATTATATATTAATATTAGTATATATACTTATGTATATTATATATAATATATGCATATAATACATATATTAACATATATCTATTAATATTATACATACTATATTATATTATAATATATACTATAATATAATATATTATATATACTAATTAAAAATACATTAGTATATACAATATATTAATACATATATATACTATTATATTATATGTATTAATGTATAATATTTATATATGATAACTATATAATTAATACATAGTTATAATATTTATATTAATATATAGTATAAAATATAATATTATAATAATATGTATATTAATATATACTAATATTATATATGTATAGATTCATATGTTAATATAATAGTACTATACATATATAATTATATGTATATAATGTATGTATTATAGTATTATGTATAAATATAGTATAATATTATATATAATGTTATTATAATTTATATTATACTAAATATATGTTATTATATATTATTAATACATATTAATTATATATTTGTCATAATTAATATTATATAAGATTACGGAAGTGAAGAGTCAAGAACTCTTACAAAGACACATGTCAGAGTGGCAACCTTCATCAAATGATTCCTCACCTTAAGAAGGTTGTAGGTAGGACATGTAATGCTAGGTTGCATGCAAGACACTTATCTCAAATACACATTACTAGATGAGATCTCATATCTAGGAAAGTACACTACTTCCCTTATAACATGGGTATTACATTATTTTAAACATAAAACGTGCTTTATGTACACCTCACTAGATGAGATGTCATGCCTAGGAAAATATAAGACTACCCTTATTATATGGGTATTTATTACAAGGTTTAAATTTATGATTGACCTTGTCATGGGTCGGACTCGATTCATACTTGAACTCTTGATCTTGACTAGTTCCAGGTTGGTTTCATCCGGACACTTTAGTGATAGGGTTGACTATGAACGAGGTATAAGTAAGTCCTTTAATATCTTTATCTGGATGGTTTTTATTGGCAAAACATAGACGGATATACAGTTCTCGGCGCTCCTCCTTATTATCTTGGATTGGACATATTAATTATATAAATATGTAATATATTAATTTATTATAAGATACTATGATAATATTAATATTATAATATTATATATATAATAATTAATATTAATATATAATATATAATATTATATGTATATTTTATAATTAATATACATAATTATAATATATTACATTATACATTATTTAATTAACTATTAATTCATATTATGAGTATCATATAATACTACATATATATTAATTATAATATATTATACGTACTAATATTATATGCATATATATGTATATTAATATAATATATTTATATTTTATATATGCATATAATATTATTAATTTATTATAATATATTATTTATAATATATAACTACATATATTATAAACATATATAATATATAATATAATATATTTTTATATAATAATATATTATATTATATATTAATAATATAATATGTATTATATATATTAATATAATATACTAATAATAGGTATAATTATATTAATATATAAATTATATTAGTATCATATATAAGATAGTTAATTATACATATTATAGTATATTATATATAGTATTATATATTATATAAATATAACATTTATTAATATATTATATGCTATTAATGTATACATATATTATTACCCCTGATAATAAATACAACGGCCCTCCTAATCCACCTCAACCAAAAATATCAATTTCATAAGAGGGTTATTCATGCAGACATGAAGAGACCATTACCTCCAAATCCCCGAGCTCCTCAACCATGTTTCATGTTCAAAAGCCGCGAAGAAGATTTTCCTCCTCTAGAGAGATGCGAGGATTAAACTTCTAAGGTAACCTCAAGGCCTTATATTAAGAGTACTATAGTAGAGAAAGTGGCCATTTAAAGCCTCTGAGTCAAGTCCTCAATTGGCAGACCACAAATGCTCGGGCACAAAATCAATCACTACAAAGTATTGATTCCAAGGTAACCCAAGTTCTCGACAAGGTTCAAAATTCATATAATCAAATGAGTTACTTGCAGACCCATCTTCTAAGAGTGGAACAGAGGCTTACTGGGAAGATAACCCAAGATAGAGAACTCATAAGCCTTATTGCAAATCGGCAGTATGGCTTATAGTTCACATCAAAAGAAGCAGAGATTAAGAAACTAAAAAAGGAGCTTGCAAGGATCAAAGAAGATAAGGCAGAAAGAAGCTCAACCTTTATGCCCCCGATAGAGTCTTCACTTTTATGATTTCACCAACCTTATATCAATATCCAAATGAGTCAAAGGCAGAGTCCTAGCTGTAAGCCAAACATTTTGGGATGATCTCCATTATACCCTTACCACCTTCAAGACAGAAAGAAGCAGAAGGTGATCAATCAAAGGCTGAAGGTAAAAAAACTCATTAATACTTTAACGGTCCATCCTATGTTCTCTGGTCCCCCCGGAGAAAAAAGTGATCTGGAAGAAATTCAAAGCTATACATCATAATCAACTGAAACCTTTCCTGTATCAAGTGGAACAGAGGAAGAGATAGCTGATGTTTCAACAATCCTTATGGCTGATGCAGGAGAAAGTCAACCCTTCACTGAACCTATTTCTGATGACTCGGATCAAGAGACTACTGACAGACCATATGTGACACATCCTACTGAAAAGTAAGGTACTAAATCCTCAATTAGCCCTTGGTTTCATTTGATGATGTACCTATTCAAAAGCGAAGAGAAAAGATGCATGTATCAGCCTGGATAGATAATTAGCTAAATAGAGAAGGAGCTGATTTAAGAACAGTTCTCGAGGAATTCACATCAAGGTTTCTTGGTGTCCTGAGAGAATGGTTCTTGAGCCTTGGAGAATACCAAAAATTACAATTGATCGATGCACCAATGCCAGCTGACGTACTTGGTGAGATACAAAGAGAATTTTTCGGTGAGATTTCTTTGTACACCAAAGCTGTGTCTCAAGAATAATTCTTTATAAGGTGTTGCTCGCTATTGAAAAAGGATCTGGACAGGCATTTCAAATGAATGTCTGAAAAATTCTACATTTTGAATGGCTATAATGATCCCAATCTGAAGAATATCTACCATGCCTCTTTACCACAAGAGCTACAACTAGAAATGGAGAGGATGTTTCAAGCCATGAAGAAAGACATAGCCCAAATCAGCATGGGACAAATCCATCAAACCTGCTTGGCTGATCTGGAGAAACTCTATATGCAAGAAAATTTCTTCAAAGAAATGATGGAGAGATGGAAGATTCCTAAAAAGATATGTGATAAATCCTACTTTGAAATAAAATGTCATGAGAAAGCATTCCCTTGGTCCAAAAAAGATTAAAAAAAAAAAAAAAAAGATAAGCAAAAGCTTAGAAGGAAAAAGAAAAACCAAACATACAGGTTTTTTCGAAGGAAGACATTCAAAAAGACGTCCACTAACAGATGTTATCTATGTGGACAAAAAGGGCATTTTGAAAAACCTGCCCTACGAAAAAAGGGAAAGCGGCTAAGCTAGCATCACAGACCTTTCACTATCATGAAGCAGATGTTGATGAAGCAGACATAGAATCTCTCTATTCAGAACAAGATTGTTGGGATTCTGATACAACCTTCATCATTCATGAGACATCTGATGAAGAAGATTTAGAAGATAATGTCCCCATCCTTATGATGAACCAGCCTCCAATGCTGAAAACCAGCACAATCATACAAGAAGGGATGCCATCACCTCATCTTGAAGTCAAGGTACTTCAGTCAAAGTATAACAGGCATATCAAAGTGATCGGAGTCCATCATACAGGAGCACGAAAAACTATGATGAACCCAGACATCCTTCCGAATGAAGTTTGGGAGTCTCATCATGAATATTTCTTTGTTGTAGATGGCCAAATCTTTCATATTGTGTTGATATCTAAACAACCCATCGGAATTCAAATCCTGCCAAAATTGTGTTGTCTGGATCAAAGTCATCGGAAGCAAACTTCACGGACATAATTTATTAATGAGCCTTGATGTCTTCTTCAAAGCTCAGAAGCTACAAATATTTTCCCATGGATTCAAATACAAGAGGACATTCCTACCATTCACACCAACACAAAAGTTGTTCATAGTGAAGGAGATACCAGAACCTGATCCACTTATCAAAAAGATTGGAAAAATATTATGTCGACTCACATGCAGACTTCACAAATCCTCATCCACTTTGGAAGAACTCAGAATTATATGTTCGACTTTCTTTTAAGATGAATGAGGTTATTAATGCCCCTAAAGCCATATATCTTGGCATGACACCAGAAGAGCTGAATTTGGCCCGATAAGAATGCAGCGAGCTATTATCCTTGGGTCTAGTTGAAACCACCAACTCAAATTGCACTTGCCCAAAAATATAGTACAAAAATTTTGGTGTGTCTCAAGAGTACTTCTCTATGAGGTATTGCTCGCTATTGAAAAAGGATCTGGACAGGCATTTTAAATGAATGTCTCAAAGATTCTACATTTTGAATGGCTATGATGATCCAAATCTGAAGAATGTCTACCTTGCCTCTTTACCACAAGAGCTACAATCATAAATGGCGAGGATGTTTCAAGCCATGAAGAATGGCATGGCCCAAATCAGCATGCAACAAATCCATCAAACCTGTTTGGCTACTTTGGAGAAACTCTGTGAGCAATAAAATCTCTTTAAAGAAATGATGGAGAGATAGAATATTGCTAAAAAGGTATGTGATAAATCCTACCTTGAAATAAAATATCATGAGAAAGCATGTCATTGTTCCAAAAAAGTTAAAGAAAAAGATAAGCAAAAGCTTAGAAGGAAAAAGAAAAACAAAACTTACAGGTTTTTTCCGAAGGAAACCAAACTTACAGGTTTTTCAGAAGAACAAGATGACCGGGATTCTGATATAGCCTTCGTCCTTCATGAGACATCTGATGAAGAAGATTTAAAGAATGTCCCCATTCTTATGATGAACCAACCTCCAATGCTGAAAACCAACATGATCATACAAGAAAAGATGCCATCACCTCATCTTGAAGTTAAGGTGCTTCATTCAAAGTATGACAGGCCTATCAAAGTGATCGGATTCCATCATACAGAAGCACGAAACACTATGATGAACCCAAACATCCTTCCAGATGAAGCTTGGGAGTCTCATCATGAATATTTCTTTATTGTAAATAGCCAAACCTTTCATATTGCCTTGATAACTAAACAACTAGTTGGAATTCAAATCCTTCCAGACTGTATTGTCTGGATCAAAGTCATTAGAAGAAAACTTCACGGGCATAATTTATTAAGGGGCTTTGATGTCTTCGTCAAAGCTCAGAAGCTATAAATATTTTCCCATGGAGTCAAATACGAGAGGACATTCCTACCATTCACACCAACACAAAAGCTGTTCACAGTGAAGGAGATACCAAAACCTGATCCACTTATAAAAAGATTGAAAAAATGTTATGTCGAGTCACATGCAAACGTCTATGTTCGACTTCCTTTTGAGAAGAATGAGGATGTTAACGCCACTAAAGCCTTGCATCCTGGCGTGACACCAGAAGATCTAAATTTGTCCCGACAAGAATGCAACGAGCTATTATACTTGGGCCTAATTGAAGCCACCAACTCAAATTGGGCTTGCCCAGCTTTTTATGTCAATAAGAGAGCAGAACAAGTTCGAGGAAAGAAGAGGTTAGTCATTAATTACAAACCTCTCAACTATTACTTGCTAGATGATAAATTCCCTTTACCCAGGACAAAAGTCATGTTCTCTTACCTCTCAGAAGCCCAAATCTTTTCTAAATTTGACCTTAAATTTGGTTTCTCTACACCCAGATGAAAGGTATAAAACAATTTTTTGCCTACCCACAACTCAATATCAATGGACAGTTATGCCATTTGGTCTTAAAGTTGCACCATCCCTTTTTCAAAAGACCATGATGAAAATCTTCAAACCCATACTAAACAACACCCTTGTCTACATTGATGATATCCTCTTATATTTCAATAATATAGAGGAACATGAACAACTTCTCAACATGTTCATAGATTTGGTACAAAAATATGGTATTATGCTATCCCAAAAGAAAATTTTGATCAAGCGAAAATCTATTGATTTTCTGGGCATGAAGATTGAGGATGGGGAGTATGAACCAGGATCACACCTATCCCAAGAATTACTTAAGTTCTCGGATAAGCATTTATCTATTAAATAGGTTCAATAGTTCCTTGGAATCGTCAACTATCTTAAAGATTTTATCCCCAAATGTTTATCATATACAAGCAAATTGTCAAAGCTTTTAAGGAAAAGTCCACCTCCTTGGGATGTCGACCAAACTGCAGCAGTCAAACATCTTAAAGAAGTGTGTCAAAAGCACTCACCCTTGAGAATTCCTAGAGATGTCCAACGGATCTTACAAATAGATACCAGTGATGATTATTGGGGAGTTATCTTATTGGAAAACGAAGGTGGGAAACTTCATTATTATGGACATGCCACGGCAAATTCAAAGAATCTGAAGCACATTATCATGTTGTCTACAAGGAGATATTAGCTGTCAAATATGGAATTAAAAATTCAAATTCCATGTGGTGGGATACAATTTCATTATCCAACTGGATAATACATCATTCCGAGTGATTATAGAGCTCAAGAATAAAGGAGTCCCGGAAAAACAGGTACTTAGACTCAAAGATTGGTTTTCAAAATACCAATTTGATGTCCAACACATAAAGGACAAGGATAATTTGTGCTTGATTATCTCTCCAGACAATTTCAGCTTCAGCTCATATCATCTACCAAGGTCCTGCCCGTTATCTTTATGACAGGAAAACGAAAGAATATAATATCAATCCTGATTTTTCATTTCCTCTTCGTGATGATCCTTTCAAAACTCTTGGAGATATCCGACAATATGTAACTGCAAATTCAGTTCGATATCCATCAAAATATATTTCTGAAGAAGGAATCCAAGAGGAACAAGCCTCCTATCATCTCTAGAAACCATTTTTGGGCATAATACATGTTGCTCTTTCTAAAGATCTCACCTTCAACGGTTTATGGTACGTATGGTGTTCATCCACCTTATACTTTCATCCGAGTGAGTTCTCAGTATGGGATACACTCATCTTTTTCCAGGATACTGAAAATGACTCTACCCTCTGGTGGTCATTCCTGCTATAGTATGCAACTGTGGAAGAATGGATACAAGTGCTTCAAAATGAATATTAGGATGATGAAGACCCTCATATCATACTCTTCTATCATAGGCCATATTCTAAAAGAATCCAAGAAGAACTTCGTTCGGTCCCCCTATACTATAAATGGAAGACAATCAAGGGTCCAATCCAAGATAATAAAGAAGAACGCCTAGAACTTTATGTCCATCTATGTTTTGCCAAAAAAGCTATCCACATGAAGATACTGAATGACTTACTTATACCTTGTTCGTAGTCAACCCTATTACTGAAGAATCTGGATCAAACCAACCTGGAACTATTCAAGATCAAGAGTTCAAGTATGAACCCGAGTTCAACCCAAGACAAGATCAATCATAAATTTAAATCTTGTAATAAATACCCATATAATAAGGGTAGTCTTGTATTTTCATAGGCATGACATCTCATCTAGTGAGGTATACTTAAAGCCACGTTTTATGTTTAATATAATGTAATACCAATGTTATAAAGGTATTTGTGTACTTTTCTTGACATGACATCTCATCTAGTGAGGTGTCCTTGAGATAAGTTTCTTGCATGCAACCCAACATGATATATCCTACATGCAACCTTCTTAAAGTGAGGAGTCATTTGATAAAGGTTTCCACTCTGACACATGTCTTTGTAAGGGTTCATGACTCTTCACTCCCGAAACTCTATAAATAGGGAGTTGATTCAATTATAAAACACATAAAAATAAATAAACAATTCATTTTCCATACTTATGAGTTTCTAAGTTCTTAGTTGTCTTCTCGAAAGGCCTTAAGCCAATCTATGGCTAATCATATTCTCCATCTTATTATCTTTATAGTATAAAGTATGCTATATGCCCGCCACATATGAGGATCTTGTATGTCATAAATGTGATATAACCTAGAAAAGAGTAATGGTCCTTATAGTTCACACTAAGATCACAATCCATGCTTTCAATTACTTTTACTTGGTGGATCTGAGCATTGCTCGATAAGGTTATGAGTGCCGAAGAAGGAGTGGAAGTTCAGAGTCAACATGCTCAAGGCAGTTTGAATACCTGGTGGCCATAGTCCTCTAAGGATGCTCAGGGCCAAATTGGTCTCGTCTTGTCAGCATTATAATATTATATAGTATATAGTATATATATATATATATTATATATTATAATATATTATGATATAACATATTATAATATATAGTATTATACATAATTATACTATATTATACATATATTAATATATATTATTATAATATTATATCATATATTATAATATAATATATGTATTAATATATATTAATTATATATAATAATTATATAGTATATAATATACAATTATATGTGTTAAATAATTATAATTTATATGTATATAGTATAATTTATAATATATTATAATATTAATAACATATATTATATTTATACATATATAATTGTATAATATACATATAAAATAACATATACTATTATGATATATTATTAATATTGTATATGTTATTATAATTACATATTAATATTATTAATACATGATATCTTATATTAATTATAATATATATTATAAATATTATATATGTAGTATATAATATAACATAATATAATATATAATATATAAGTATATTATATAATATTATGTATATTTATAATATATTATGAATTAATTTATATATACTATATAATATTTATAAAATATAATAGATATGAACATATTATATGTATTAATTATGATATAATAGTTATTATAATTAATTAAATTATATATTATACTATACATATTATAATATATTATATAGTGTTTTAATATATTATTATAATTATGATATATAAAATTATAATTATATTATATATGTATTATTAAGTATATAATATAAATTAATATTATATATAACATAATTATAATATATAATATATTATACTTTATAGTTATATTATAATATGTACGTATTATATAGTACTATTATATACAATTATTATTATACATTAATATTATATTATAAAATATATTATATTTATACATATAATTTATTTATAACATTTTATATATATAATATAATTATATTATATTTACACAGCTATATATAGTATATGTATGTATACTATTAATTATATGATATTAGTATATAATAATTATATAAATACATATATATATACACAATTAATATACATATAATATTGTATAATTAATATATGTTATAACTATATATCACTATTATAATATATATTATATAATAGTATAGTATACATATATATATATTAATATATATATATATATTATATATAATTAAATAGTATAAAATATATATATGGATAATATATTATAATAATAATATTATATATATATAATTATAAATATATTTTATATACAGATAATTATATATGAATAATATATATGTATAAATATTATAATATAATTAATATATGTATAATATTATGCATATATTAATACACATTTATTATATGTTATAATATTATATGTTAATTAACTATATAATATAAATAATAATAGTATCATAAATTATTATACATTTATTATGATATAATATAATTATATAATATGATATATAATTAATATTAATATGTTATAATATAATTAATATAATAATTATTATATTAGATAATAATATATATAACATATATAATATAAACTATATATAAATATTATGTATAATAATTATAGTTATATATGTAATAATTAATTAATAATAATAATATATATACACATAGTTATACATATATATAATAATTAGTAATATATTAGTGATTAATATATATTAGTATTATACATATATATAAATAATTATAATTATATATAATTATAATTATACTATACATAAATAAATATTATTATATATTTTGATATTATATATATTACTATATACATAATTATATAATATATATACTATATAATATTATGACATATATATTATAATAATTTATATAATATATTTTATATTAATAATATAGTAGTATATATATATATTATTATATAACTATGATAATACATTATAGTATACTAAATATAATAGCATAATATTATTATATACTAATTTATATAATATATTATATTATAACTATTATAATTATATATTATACATATTATTTATACATATATTAATTATATATCGTAATATAATTATAATATATAGTATATTCTATTATAATATATATGTATTATAATATTAAATATTTATATTATATATTATAATATGTATATTATTAATATTAGTATATAATATTTATTTATATTAATTAATATAATATAGTTATATTAACATATATTAATATACATATATTATAGTATATATGTAATAATATAATATATATGTAGATATGTATTAATTTATATAATATATATATAATATAATATACATAATTATATATAAAATATAATTAATTATATATTAGTAACATTATTACATATATACGATTATAATAATATAATAGTATAATATATTATACATATTAATAATATTAATACACATATATATAATATATAAATATATTATTATATTATTATACATATTATTAATATACATATTAATAATATAATATTATTATATATATTGTATATAATACAAACTATATAATTTATATAATATTATATATGAACATATAATACTATATTATAATTAATATAATATTATATATTATATTATATATTATTTGTGGTATTAATAGTATATGTTATATATGACTTTCATCCGATTGTGTTCTCAATATGGGAAACACTCATCTTTTTCCAAGATACTGAAAACGACTCTACCCTTTGGTGGATCTGTATTATATTAATATATAATTATACTATAATATATTATAATATTATTTACTATATAATATAAATAGTAAAATTAGAATTATAATATATTACAATATTATAATTATATAATTAAGTATATATTTATTATATGTATTATATATTATAATTAGTATATATATACATAATAATTTATATACATTATCTTAATTATAATATTCTAATAATATATTAATAATATAACATATATTTATATTAATAGCTATATACATTATATTATAAAAAATAATATCTATAACATTAATTATAACATATTAATAGATATATACATTTTATAAATATATATAATAACATATAATTATAATATATTATATATTATGTGTAATAGCTATTATAATAATATCACATAACTATAATAATATTATAGTTATGTATACTATGATTACAATATATTATTATATATTATAATATATACTATAAATAAATATTATAATAGTATCAATATATATTTATTATAGTTAATATATATTAATTATATATAATTATTAACATATAGCTATCATATATAAAAGTATATTATAATTACATAATATTGTTATTATAATACTATACAATAATATATTATTAATACACTAATATATGTATTATATATATTATATAATATAATATATAATACATAATTATATAATACAACATTAATTATATATGTATACTATACTATAATACATATATTAATTATATTATAATATACATATATACATAATATTATTATTATAATACTTATATCTCGTTCATAGTCATCCCTGTCACTGAAGAATCTCGATCAAACCAACCTGGAACTAGTCAAGATCTAGAGTTCGAGTATGAACCCGAGTTCGACCCAAGACAAGTTCAATTATAAATTTAAACCTTGTAATAAAACCCATATATAATTATGTTAATATATCTTATAATATATATGTATACATATTATTATGGACATATACTATATTATCTTCAGGTCTTCCATCTTGCAGATAAGGCATATCCTGTCTAGGCAAAATTTTTGAAATGATACCTTTATTTCCGTGTCTTCCAGCTACTTTATCGCCTACTTCTAACCAAACAATTACTAGTACACCTAGTGTAATTCCTAATACAAGAATGAAAATAGGGGCAAGCATCCATATGATCTCGTAGGCTTCTTTTAAGGGAAAATTTTTCATCAAAGTAAAGAAAGATCTTTCTTTCGAGGCTCCAAGATAAAGAGACAATTGTTTTCTTATGAATTTTTTGTTAAGTTAAAAGGAGGATTCGTGTTTGCAAAAACGACTCCTACTATTTCTTATTGATTCATGTCAAAAAAAGGAACAATTGGAATAGAAGGTCCATAATCTTTTTGTTTCAAATCTTTCTGGTTAAAGAATCTCTTTCTAGTTGCTCTGGAACAATTAGGAGATTCTCTAGAAGAAATACGGGCTTCCGGCGGCAACATGCTTGGTCCCGCTTATGGGGTCAAATCAATACGTTCTAAGAAGAAATATTTGAGTAGTTTATGATAAATATTAATAATAAAATACTATTATATTATAATAATACTATTAATTATATTATATATATTAATATGCATAATATAATTATATATTAATATATACATATTTATAGTATATTATATATTATAATATATTTTAATTTTATTATTATATTAAATGTATGTTAATTAAATTATAATCATAATATGTTTATATATATTTGTATACATATGTATTAATGTAATATATATATAATATCATATTAATAGTATTATAATACGTATATTAATATATTATATATATACTATGGACTTATAATATATATGTTCATATATATATATATTATGTGTATTATAATATATTAGTAGTATAATAGTATATATAGTAGTATATTAATTATCATATATGTACAAGTGTATATATTATGGTATATACATATACATTATATATAATAATATTTATATATATATTATAATATATAGTTATATTATACTCATAATAACATACTATATTATAATGTAAATACATATATATATTACTATATATAAGTATATAATATTATAATATAATCACATATATTATACTATTATATATAATATATTATATAGTATTATATAGACATGGACACAGTTCAGTTCAACCGTTGACCCAGTTCCAGTTCCAAAATGAAATGGAAACCGTCTGAGTCACGGGGCGGTTCGGGATCCGGTTCCCCCAACAGTTTGAAAATTATAGTCGTTGGAGATCAACGGCTGAGATTAAATAGTCGTTGATCTACAACAGCTGAGATGGGCTAATCGTTGGGAACCGCCGATTTCGAACCGAA
The DNA here is from genome assembly GCA_028749325.2 of Caryopteris x clandonensis. Taxonomy (NCBI): domain Eukaryota; kingdom Viridiplantae; phylum Streptophyta; class Magnoliopsida; order Lamiales; family Lamiaceae; genus Caryopteris; species Caryopteris x clandonensis. The sequence continues at coordinate 3,391,152 of JAPYKT020000034.1, read as the reverse complement.
ACCGGGAATCGGCGGTTCCAACGGCTCTTTTGCTTTTTTTTTTTCTATAAATACCCCCTCCCTACTCATTTCTTTTACAATATCTAATCTCTCTCAATCTCCCTCAATCTCTCTCAATTATCATGTGATCTCTATGAATCTCTCTCAAGCTCTCCCGATTATCTTATCATCTTTCTCAATCTCCCTCAATCTCTCTCAATTATCTTGACATCTCATTCAATCTCTCCCGATTATCTTGTCATCTTTCTAAATCTCCTTCAATCTCTCTTGATTATCTCATCATTTTTCTAAATTTCCCTCAATCTCTCTCAATTATCTTTATCTTGTCATATTTCTCAATCTCTCTGAAAATGTCAAGCTCAAGCCAAAGAGAACGTGGAGGTAGAGGATCATCTTCTTCACCTTGACAAGAAAAAGGAAAATCACCTTTGCCGACGATTACAAGTGCCGGAACCGGATTACCACCACCATCTTCTTTTATTCCAAGGTATCTTAATCTTGATGGTGAAGATATTGAAATTCCGATCGAGTGGCAAGAAGATTTTCAAGCTCAATTAAATATAATACTTATAATATATATTATACATTATAATATTATTAATAATACATTATATATATTATAGTTATAATATACTATATAATAATATATTATTATATAGTATATTATAACTTTAATACATATAATGTATTATCAATAATATTATAATGTATAATATATATTATAAGTATTATATTTAATTAATAATATATTATATTCATATTATATAGGTATAATTATATATTTTATATTAATATATATAATTTTATATTAATAAATATAGTATTAACATATTAATTAATATATAATATAAATTTTTATAATATTATTAATAATATATGTTATAATATATGTAATTATTATGTACATATATATATTAATCCATTATATATATAATGTATATGTATATATTAATAATATATATTATAGTATAATACTATAATATTATAACATTAAAAAAAATATTAATTATAATATATTTATAATTATATGTATATAATATATTATATATTATATATATTATATTATGTATAATATAATATGTTATTATAATATTAACATATATATACAGAAATACATATACATTATATACATATATAAAATATAATATAATATATATAGTTATAATATTAGTATATAATATTAATATGTATATATCTTACAAATATATATTATATGGTGTTCAAATCTTAAAATATTAATATATTATTATAATATTACAATATTTTAATAGTATTATTATATTAATGCATAAATATATGTATAATAATACTATTAATTATATTATGTATATTATATAATACGTATATATTTATAATATATTAATACTATTATATACATTATAGTATATATAGTAATATATAATTATACTATTAATATATTGTAATATTATAATAATATATTAAGATAATAATATATATTTACGTAATATATAAAAATATTAATTAGTATATATTATATAATATATATTAATAATATATTATACTATATATTTATATTATAATATTACTATATATTAATATGTATTATAAAAAAAATGTATATTACATAATATATTATATATACTATTAATTATTAATATATATAATATTATATACATAATATACATATGTAATATTATAATGTAATATAAGTAATTATTATTAATAGCATATTAATATATTATATATACATTAATAATATATAGTATATAATATATGTATTAATAGTTTTAATACATTAACTATTAATATACATATTAGTATATATAGTATATACTTATATGTGTAATAATTATTATTAACATATATTATATTATTAATAATATATGTATCATAATATGTATATAAGTATAGTTATATATATGTATAATATTATATTATATCTATATATTGTATAATATATTAATATATATTTTAATATATTAATATTATAATAGTAATTATATAATAGTAATATATATTATTAATATTATTGTATTATGATATTAATATAACATTATAATATTTAATAGAAATAATTTATATTATATTAATAGCTATATTATATTTAGTCTAATCCATAATATGTAATATATATATTATATAATATTATTAAATATATAATATATATTATATATGTATTATTATATATATTACTATTATAATATTATTATAATATATAATGTATTATAATATGTTAATAATTATATGTTGTATATAATTAATATTATTAATACATATTATAATATATATTTACATAATATACAATGTTAATATATAATATTATATATAATACTATAAATATTATATGACTAGACATTAATATTTATAGTATAATATGTTAGTATATATGATATATTATAATATTATATTTATTATATGTTACGTATTATAATATATTAATATATTTATATTATGCTATTAATATATATTATGTATGTATAACATATATTAATATATTATATAACTGTATACATATTATATATATTAATTATAATTTATATATGTATATTATTAATATTATATTATATTATGTATATATGTATATTAAAAATATATATTGTATATCAATAATATATATAATACTATTATGTATAATATATATTAATATATTATATATTATTAGTAATAAGATATATTATAAGTATACATATCAATAAATATGTATATTATTTTAATTATATAATATGATTAATGTATAGTATAATATGTTATTATATATGATATATTATAAGATTGTATTTATTATATGTTACTTATTATAATATATTAATATATTTATATTATGCTATTAATATATATTATGTATGTATAACATATATTCATATATTATATAATTGTATATATATTAATTATAATTGATGCAGGTATATTATTAATATTTTATTATATTATGTATATATATTAAAATAATATATATTGTATAATAATAATACCTATAATATATATTAATATATTATATATTATTAATAATATGATATATTATAAGTATACATATTAATAAATATGTATAATAATTTAATTATATAATATGAATTATATATCATACTATAGATATATTCATGTATATAATATATTAATATATTATATAGTAATTTAATATATATTAATATATATTACTTATTATATTAATTATACATTATTGAATTATACTATATATGAATATATTTTATATAGTAATTATATATATTATGTATATATTATAATTATATATAACATATACAACATTATTATATTATTGTATATATATTATATTATATATATTATAATATTATATAAATATTATATTTTATATATTAGTATAAAAATGTATATACATAATATAATACTATATATATTATATAATACTATTACATAATATATATATAATTACTATATAATAATATACTAATATATAGTGTAATTTAAAAAGTATAGTTAATATAATAATTAATATATTAATATATATAAATTACTAAATAGTATATTAATATATTATATACATTTATATACCTATAATATTATATATAATTCATATTATATAATTAATATGTAAATATATAATATTATACAATAATATTAATGTACTTATATGTAATGTATATAATTACAGTAATAATTAATATATAATAAGTTTGTATAAATATATTATGTATTATAATGTATACATAAATTAATTATTATATACTATTATGTATTAATATACATAAACTATAATATATATTATAATATATGTCCATAGTATATTAATACATATAATATACATATGTGATCATTTGTAGAATAGTATATAATAGTATGTATATATATGTTAATATATATTATAGTATATTAATAATATATTAATATAATAATATATGAACACCATATAATATTACTAATTATAATATATTATGTACAATTATAATAATTATAAGTATATTGTATATTAAATATTATTTATTATAATATATATTATATAATATTAATATATAATATGTATGTATTATAATATTAATAATATTATATTAATATTTACATACTATATATAATTATATATTTACATATAATTATATATAATACATAATTATATAATATTATATACATTGTTAATATATATATTATATATAATATTATGTATACATATAATATACATATTATTTATAATATTATTAATTATAATATATTAATTTTAATATGCATAATATACTATATTATAATATATACTATATATTTATTAATATATTTGTTATGTATAATACATATATATATATAGAATAATGTAAATACAAATTAATATTATATGTATATGTATATATATAAACAAAATGACTTTTTATCAATTTTGTTTTCCCGCCTAAACGTCATTACTTATTTAGAATAATTATATTATTATTAAATTAAAATTAGACATTTTTATTTTGGGGATTTTGATTAGATTTCAATATCTAAATTATTCCACAAATTTAGGTGTTTCAAAATTAGATAATATCAAGATGAATATATGCAATATTTGATACATGATTTGAAATCTAGATATTTTTTTGAATATTAATCAAATCACTGAAATATGAAATTCAAAAAATATATGAAATCTAAAAAATTATGACTCAATTTTCTCGATTCATTTTATCAAACAAAATTTATATATATGTATATAATTAAAGTAACTTTTTTAAATTTTATTTTTTTCGGCCTAAATTTCAACCATATAAATGTAAAATTATATATATTTATGGAACTCTTTTAAGATACATTATTAAAATTTAATTGAAGAGATTAATATCAACAATCTTCAGGATTCGCTTAGTTTATGTTGTTCAACATAAATAAATTCGAATTCAAAATTTTTTTGTTAACTCATAATATATTTAAAATAAGACATAAGTTTGTTAGGGACGTGAAATCATTGTAAATTCATTATATTATGAAAAATCATTAACAATTTTCCTATAATTAAGCTATCAATTATTTAAATAACCCAATCACATGGATAAAATTTGATTTTTTGAAATAGGAAATTAAATTTTCAACAATCTTACCATAATTCAAAATCATTTCTCATTTTTATCTCTCTCTTCTTTCTATATATTTTATCAAGATTATTACTAAATATTTTAAAGTCTCTCTTTTTGTTTTCCCTCCTTTTTGAAGTCTTTTGCATTTTCTGTTTTGAGAAAATAAAGGGTAAGACATATATGATAATATGTGTCATATTTCAATAGTCACAAAAGCCTACAGTCTTCAAAATATTATTTTTAGGTTTATTTTATTTTTAGATTTTTTTATTCAAGTGTTACTTTCAATTTATCATAAACATATTTAATTTTCATAAGTACTTTTCTTTCTTATTTTTGAACAAAAAGTTCGTCCATCTCTTTCATGTTTCGTTTGACTATTCTTGTGATTTTCTGTTGAGATTTACAAATTATTTCGATGTATAAGCACCATGCGATTTTCCATTAGCTTTCAAAGTATTTGTTTCTATCAAATTTCAATTTTTTCGTAATTTTATTACATTTAATTGGCAATTTGCAAAATATTTTTGCCCTTAATTTGACTATGGAATTGGCAAATTTTACGAGATCTGTACAAATATTTATTTTCTTTAATCTGCTGATATCGCTATATTTTTAATTTAATTTGATTCAACCTTCTATAAATTGTGGATATCATGCTTATCAATTTGTGAATGAGCCTAATTCTAATAGAAGAAAAGACAAAACATAAAATTACGATAAATTTCTACTGATTAAACAAAAAAAAAAAATCACTGAATTACAAATCTACACATTCTACAATATACCATATAACTTGAATATATGATTATAATACAAAATATAAGAAAAAAATATCTTCTGTGGATCGAACAGGTCCCACACTAGTATTCATTATTCAATAATATATATTAATAATTAATTATAGTATATAGTATATTATTACATATATAATAAATTATTAGTATTATAAATATATTATAATATATGTAATTAATATAATTTATATATATTATAATATATTAATAATATTAATTATAATTATTATAATATTATATATGCATATAATAGTATACATTATAGTGTACATATGTCGTATATATTAATATATTAATATAATTATATATTATATTATTATATGTATGTATTACATGTTTATATATCAATATAATATTATGTATATATTAATACAAATAATACATATATAATAATTATTATATTATATGTTACATTGTCCATATAATATTAATATGTATACTATATTAATAATAATATATTAAAATATATAATTATATATTAATATATTATTATAGTATATTATATGTATATTATATTATAATATAATAATATAATAACACATATAATTAATTAATATATATATATATAATATACTATATAATATATGTATCATAATATAATGATTAATATACTATATAAATAATTATATTAATATTATATACATTACATATAAATATATTATAAATATTTATTAATAATTATAATATATAGTATATTATGCAATATTAATATAATAATATTATAATACATATGTATTATATAATTATCATATGTAACGTATACATATTAATATACTATTAATACATATATTATATATGTATATATTAATTAGTCAATACTATAGGTAAATATTATTAATATATACATATATTAATAATATATATATGTATAGTATAGTTCTTATATATTAATATTAATATTATACACATAACATGTATAATAATATTATTTAATTATTATATTATATATATTATTATTTTTTTTATATAGTTATTAATTATTATAATACATTATATAATATATATGTACATAATATTATAATATACACAATAGTATAAACTAATAATAATATTTTAGTAAACATATCATTCTACTAAATATATAATATATCTTAATATTTAATTATAATATAATATATTATATCATAATAATATTATAATATAATTAATATATAATATTTATTATAATAATTATTATATTAATACATTATACGTTAATATGTATATAGTATATAATATGAATATAATCTATGTAATATATATTATAATTAATTTATTGTATATATGTTATATTTATATTATAACATGTATATATAATATAATAATTGTATAATATTAATATTAATATATAATAACTATATTATACATGTATATTATTAATATATTTATACATTAATAAATATATATACATATTATTAATATAAGTATATATTAATAATATGCACACTGTATAATATTATATATATAATATTATGTGTTATTAATATATTATATTATATGTAGGACATGTCATGCTAGGTTGTATGCAAAACACTTATCTCAAAGATAACTCACTATATGAGATGTCATATCTATAAAAGTACACAACTATCCTTATAACATGAGTATTACATTATTTTAAACATAAAACGTGACTTTAAGTACACCTCACTAGATGAGATGGAATGCCTAGGAAAATACAAGACTATCCTTATTATATGGGTATTTATTACAAGGTTTAAATTTATGATTGAACTTGTCTTAGGTCGAACTCGGTTTCATACACGAACTCTTGATCTTGACTAGTTCCAGGTTGGTTTGATCCGGATTCTTTAGTGATAGGGTTGACTATGAACGGGTATAAGTAAGTCCTTCAGTATCTTCATGTGGATGGCTTTTATTGGCAAAATATTTATAGACATAAAGTTTTCGACGTTGTTCCTTATTATGTTGGATTGGACATATTAATTATATAAATATGTAATATATTAATTTATTATAAGATACAGTTATAATATTAATATTATAATATTATATATAATATATTATTATTAATGTATAATATTATATATTATATGTATATTTTATAATTAAAATACATAATTATAATATATTACATTATACATTAATTAATTAATTATTAATTCATATTATGACCATTATATAAAACTACAAATATATTAATTATAATATATTATAGGTATTAATATTATATGCATATATATATGTATATTAATATAGTATATTTATACTATATATGTATATAATATTATTAATATATTATAATATATTATTTATAATATATAATTACATATATTATAAATATATATAGTATATAATATAAGATATTATTATATAATATATAATATTATATATTAATAATATATTATATACTATATATATTAATATAATATATTAATAATATGTATAATTATATTAATATATAAATAATATTAGTATCATATATAATATAATTTATTATACATATATGAATATATATTATGTACTATATAATGTATACATATATTATAATAATTACTATAAAACCCCTGATAATAAATACAATCACCCTCCTAATCCACCTCCACCAAAAATATCAATTCCAGAAGAGAGTTATTCATACAGACATGAAGAGAGACCATTACCTCCAAATTCCCAAGCTCCTCAACCATTTTTCATGTTCAAAAATCGCGAAGAAGATTTTTCTTCTCTAGAGAAACGCGAGGATCAAACTTCTAAGGTAACCTCAAGGCCTTACATTCAGAATATTGTAGTAGAAGCAAGTAGCCATTTAAAGCCTCTGAGTCAAGGAGAGGAAGTCCTCAATTGGTAGACCACAAATGTTCGGGCACAAAATCAATCACTACAAAGTATTGATTCCAAGGTAACTCAAGTTCTTGACAAGGTTTAAAATTCGTATAATCAAATGAGTTACTTGCAGACCTAACTTCTGAGAGTGGAACAGAGGCTTACTGGGAAGATAACCCAGTTGGATAGAGAAGTCAGAAGTCTTATTGCAAATCGGCAGTATGACTTAGAGTTGACATCAAAAGAGGCAGAGATTAGGTAACTCAAAAAGGAGCTTGCAAGGATCGAAGAAAATAAGGGAGAAAGAAGCTCAACCTTTATGCCCCCTGATAGAGTCTCCACTTTTATGACTTCACCAATCTTATATCAATCTCCAAATGAGTTAAAGACAGAGTCCCAGCGGTATGCCAAACATTTTGAGATGATCTTCAGTATACTCTTACCACTTTCAAGACAGAAATAAGCAGAAGGTGATCAATCAAAGGATGAAGGTAAAAAAATCCATTAATACTTTAATGACCCATCCTATGTTCTCTAGTCTCCCAGGAGAAATAAGTGATCCGGAAGAAAGTGAAATAGAAGAAGAGATAATTGATGTTTCAGCAATCCTTATGGCAGATGCAGGAGAAATTCAACCCTTCACTGAACCTATTTCTGATGACTCAGATCAAGACACTACTAAAAGACCATATGTGACACATCCTACTGAAAAGCAAGGTACTAAACCCTCCATTGGTCCTTGGTTTTCATTTGATGATGTACCTATTCAAAAGCAAAGAGAAAAGATGCATATACTATCAGCCTGCATAGATAATCAGCTAAACAGAGAAGGAGTTGATTTAAGAACAGTTCTCAAGGAATTCACATCAAGGTTTCTTGGTGTCCTACGAAGAAAGGGAAAGCGGCTAAGCTAGCATCACAAACCTTTCACTATATGAAGTAGATGTTGATGAAGCAGATATAGAATCTCTTTATTTTGAATAATATGGCCTGGATTCTGATAGAGCCTTCGTCATTCATGAGACATCAGATGAAGAAGATTTAGAAAAGAATGTCCCTTTTGGGAAAGAATCTAAGAGGAACAAGCCTGCTATTATCTCCATAAACCATTCTTGGGCATAATACATGTTGGTCTTTCTAAAGATCTCACCTTCAACGGTTTATGGTACCTATGGTGTTTGTCCACCTTATGCTTTCATTAGATTGAGTTCTTAGTATGGGATACACTCATCTTTTTTCAAGATACTGAAAATGACTCTACCCTCTGGTGGTGATTCTTGCTATGGTATGCAACTGTGGAAGAATGGATACAAGTGCTCCAAAATGAATATTAGGATGATGAAGACCCTCATGTCATATTCCTCTGTCATTGGTCATATTCTACAGGAATCTAAGAACATTGTCATCTGGTCCCCCTACACTATAAATGGAAGATAATCAAGGGTCCAATCTAAGATAATAAGGAAGAGTGCCGAGAACTTTATGTCCATCTATATTTTTCCAATAAAACCCATCCACATGAACATACTGGAGGACTTACTTATACCTCGTTTGTAGTCAACCTTATCACTGAAGAATCTGGATCAAACCAACATGGAACTAGTCAAGATCAAGAGTTCGAGTATCAACCCGATTTTGACCCAAGACAAGTTCAATCATAAATTTAAACCTTGTAATAAATATCCATATAATAAGGGTAATCTTGTATTTTCTTAGGCATGACATCCCATCTAGTGAGGTGTACTTAAAGCTATGTTTTATGTTTAAAATAATGTAATACCCATGTTATAAGGGTAGTTATGTACATTCCTAGACATGACATCTTATCTAGTGAGGTGTCTTTGAGATAAGTGTCATGCATGCAACCTAGCATGACATATCCTACATGCAACCTTCTTAAAGTGAGGAGTCATTTCATAAAGGTTACCACTCTAACACGTGTGTTTGTAAGGGTTCATGACTCTGCACTCCCGAAACTCTATAAATAGAGGAGTTGAGTCAATTGTAAAGCACACGAAAAAAAAAACACTTCATTTTCCATACTTATGAGTTTCTAAGTTCTTAGTGGTCTTCTCCAAAGCCCTTAAGCCAGTCTATGACTCATCATATTCTCCATCTTATTATCCTTATAGTATAAAGTATGTTCAATACTTGCCTCTTATGAGGACCTTGTACATTAGAAATATGTTATAACCTAGAATAGAGTAATGGTTCATATAGTTCACACGAAGATCACAATCCATGCTTTTAATTACTTTTACTTGGTGGATCTGAGCTTTGCTCGATAAGACTAAGAGTGCCGAAGAAAGTGTGGAAGTTCAGAGTCATCCTACTCAAGGAAGTTTGAATACATGGTGGCCATGGTACTTTAAGGGTCTGAATGAGTAGGGCTCCCGTGCTAGCTTGGTATCAGAGCCAGGTTGCTCTAGTCTTGTCGGTTGGAGAATATTTTGATTAACATTATAATATTATATTGTATATAGTATATACATATTATATATTATAATATATTATAATATAACATATTATAATATATTGTATTTTACATATATTAATATATATTATTAAATATTATAACCTATATTATATTATAATATATGTATTAATATATATTAATCATATATAATAATTATATAGTATATAATATATATTATGTATATAAAATAGTTATTAATATTATATACCTAATATATGTTCTAATACATATATTATAATAATATGAATAATGTATTATAATATATATTATATTATTAATATATTATTAATATAATTATGTATAATATAATTATAAATATATGTATATATAATTAATATACTATTATACATATATACACTATTAGTATTATATAAATTATAATTAATATTATATATTACATATAATAGTAATTATTATATGTATTATATATTAATATGTATTTACATATATATTTAATATAATATTTATATAATTATTATATATTATAATATAGTATATTAATATATAGTACTATATATATTAATATTATATTATATTATTATCATAAACTATATATAATATATACTGTATATTATATTATTAATATTAATATATAATATTATATAATTATATAACATTAATATGCATTATACATATATAATTATAATATATGTATTATAATTATATAATATTATATTTAATATAATTATATAACATTAATATGCATTATACATATATAATTATAATATATGTATTATAATTATATAATATTATATAGATACATATATAATATTACATGTATTATATGTACATTAATAATATAATATATAATGTATAATATAATATAGACTAATATACTATTTGTTATAGAGTTATTATAATATTAATATACATATAATACATGTATAATACCTATATAACGCATTAATATATATGTATATTAATAATTATAATATGTATATAATAGTATTATTAATAGTATTATATGTTATAATATAGTATATTTATAATTATACTTAATATATCATAATAGTAAATATAAAATATTACAGTACATTATATAATAAAACTATATATATTATTATATATTAATGTATTATATGTATTATAATATATTTTGTTAATATATATAATGCATTATTAATAATTATGAGTAGATACATAATTATTAAATATATATTATATATTATATATACATAGTATGTAAATTAATATTATAATTAAATATATACTATTATATATATGGTATAATAGTATATTACATACATTATAATAGTATATATATTCATAATACATAATATATATTTAAATACTATAATTAATATATATAACTAAAACATATGTATAAATAATAATTATATGTACATATATATGTATAATATATTATACATAATATTATAAATGTTAAAATATACAATTATAATATATTATATTTATACATATATAATTATATAATATACATAAAATATAATAACATATACTATTATGATATACATATAATATAATTATTATACATTAATATCAATAGTTTATTATAATATTATACATATTATAATTATATACATGATTATAATATTTTATATATATTAATAGTTTCATTAATTATTATATTATGTTATAGAATAATATTATAATAATATATATTTAAATTATATATATGTATATATTAATAAGTATAAGTATAAATACAATATATTATATGTATATAATAATATATACATATACTATATATATCATATAATTATATATACTATATATAATTTTATAATAATATATATACAATATACGTATATATATTAATGTATATCATATATAATAGTATATAATGTACATATTATATAATATATACATATTAGTATTTATATATATTTATATTATACTAATTATATAATATATATATATATATTAATCATAATATTATATTTATAACGTACATATAATTAATGTAGTTAATAATAGTTATTATGTAATATATATTAATATTATAATACATAAATTAATGAATAATATTAATATATTATAAATATATTTGTATATATTTTATGTATAATTAATATATGTAATTTTATTATATATTTATAACATATAATATATTAAATATCTATTATACAATCATATATTTATTATAATTATATATAATATACATAATTATATACATACATATAATATATAACTATTATAATATATATTATATGATAGTATATAATACATATATACATATTAATATATATAGTATATAATTAAATAATATGTAATATAATGTGTATAATATATTATAATATTATTATATATATAATTCCAAACATATAATATTACATATAATTATATATGAATAATATATTTCTATACATATTATAATATAATTAATATATGTATAATATTATGCATGTATCAACATAATAATTAATATATAGTATAAATTATTATAATGTGATTAAAAATATATAATTCCTATATAATAATATACTAATATATAG